>NDXB01012289.1:5574-25353 GCA_002631895.1 Agapornis roseicollis | reverse complement strand
GGGGGTTGGAACTAGATGGTCTTAAGGTCCCTTCCAACCCTAACTATTCTATGATTCTATGATCATGGGTTGGATGAACACTATAAATACAGTGTTCATATATTTTAGAAAGTGATAAAGACTGTTATATACAAAATAAAATGTGAATAGTGAAAATCTGATATCTGATCATGAACATGGAGACTTTCTACGAGAGCCACAAAGCTCTGCTGAGATAGAGGCACCATGCTGGTATGACCTGGGTGAATGAGATCCTGGACCTTGTCGTGCCACTTTATGCTGAGTGAGTCATTTCCTAGCTTTCAGCATCCAAGAGGATTTGGCTACTGTTTCTGAGAAGGATATTGTTATGTAGAATTCAAATTTCTGCTGCTAATAGATCCTGAATTAGTTGAAGTTAAAGGTATGGTATAAATCTGTGGCTGTATAAATCTGGGGTTTAACTCTCTGGGGTTATAAATCTATGCTTAAAACAGCAGGTTTATAAAAGATATTTTTTCATTTGTAAAATTAATCCTTGTTTTTCCTTAGAATTATCAAAATTCAGTTAACAGTCCTATGGATCCTAGCATACCTTGATGATCAAGTCTTTCAAGTCATGCTGTGATAACTCATGTTGATTTATCAAGTACCTAGTATATGTAGAAAACTTAATTGTATTTTTTAAAGTTAGATAAAACACTTTTTTGTGATGTCTTAAAATATGGATCTGAGTAATATGAGTTTTGCTGGCTGTAGTTCATTAGGACTGGTCATGAACTCTTATGTCTAATCATTGTAGTTATCTGTGTCATGTATTATAATGAGTCAGAGTCTTCAGGTTGAAGTCTTTATTTGAAGAGATTGTCTTCTCATTATCTGCTTTCTAAACACAGATGCTAGCTGTAAAGCAGCACATACCATCTACAATCCATTCAGCTAAAGTTTATGTCACTTCTTTGTTCAAGCTGGTTACAGGAAAAATAAACTGCCACATCTCCTGCAAACTCTAACCTGGAAAAAGTGAGGAGAGCAGCAGGAGCAGAAATGCTACCAGCTGCCCTTCAGGAAGGGATACTAGCAGGAGGCCAGTGTCTGCCCATATAGAAAGTCATTCCTGTTACCTGCACAGCCCTATCTGAGGCAGAAAGGAAGTGAGGGGGCAGTTGTGGATTGTGGAGGGGATTCCGGGTGAGCATTTCTGCTTCCCAGGATGCCAGCAGCTTCCAGCCAGCCCTTCTTGTGAGTGGGTAGTGCTGCAGCAACCTGCAGCCCTAGCTCTGATGAGGGTTACCTTGGGCTGTGTAGGGCTCTGCTTTGAAACATCCCACAAGAGCTTCATAAAAGAAATGCTGTGAGAAAATCAGCCTCCAGAAGGAATGTGTGTGCCCTCCATAGCAAAAGTATTGCATGGGGGTTAATAGCCAAAGGATTTTTCGAGGGGCTGACTCTGCCCTTTTCGGTTTGCTCTTCTCACCAATTGGTAAAAGAGGCATTTTGGAAAAAGCCAAGATATGAGACCTCTAGCAAATGGGGGACCTGTGGGCTGCTTTGATGTATTCCACATGCCAATTAGGCAGTTTCTCACCATAAAGAGCATGTGGATCAAGCTGGCTTTATTTCTACCCTTTATTCCTGTCTACATTTAGTCATGGAGCAAGTTCATTTAAAGAATTTCTAGCTGTAGGAAAGGGAAAAAAAAAAACCCAACCCAGCCCAGCAACCATGAGCTGACCATTCCTGTAGATTCTGTTTGGTAAAATGTGAAGAATGACTCAGTGAGAAGTACTTTACCAGGTTATACCAGGTCAACCCTGAGTTTGTTGTACTTTAATCAGATCAGTCACAGTTGTTTGGGTCTGTCTTTTTAAAGCTACTTGCAGTTGTTTTTGTTTACCAAACGTTCGCTTTTCTCTGGTTATTGAAACATGAAGTATTTCTATTAGCAATTTCAATGTTTTCAACTTGGCTGCTACAGCATGCAGATGTAAGTGTTCTAGTGAGCGTTAAACTGCACACAGCAGTCAGTAGAAAACTCCCCACTGACAGCTATCATGTGTATGGCTAATGGCACTGCCTTGGGACTGATCTCACTTTGTACCAGGGCCAGGCCTGGTTCAACAGGATGGAAAATACAGTGTTCAAATAAGAAAGGCAAATTTTGGGGGAATAAGTGCTACCAGCAATCAGAGAATGTAAAATGGCTGCAATTGCTGTGTGTGTAAGCATTTAAAGCAGCCTGAGGTTGATTATCTGCTATGTCTCTAAGCAGAGGGTATAAGCCCTTGCTGCTGCAGTAACAGAGCTGCTGTCTGCAATTAAAGCTAACTAGTAGTTGCTGACCTGCATACTGCTATTATGAGCATCTCTCGCTTCCCAGAGCTTGAGGAGCTGAGCTGCAGCTACTGTGGTTGTACTCATGTAAATGAGCCACAAAGGTTTGCCTTTCCAAAAGCCTGATAATTAGTTACTGATGTATACTATTCTGGCATTTTGATGTCTTTGAGACCATGAGCAGTGGCACCAGCTTGCATTCCTGGGGTGGTTTAAGTGTGGGGCTGCAGTGAGAGCAGTCTATGCTGTCAGAAAACTGCAGCAGTACCCCTTCCTACCCTCTGATTTGGTCCCTGGCTCTAAGTTATGGGCTAGCTTCTGAGGCTGTTTGGCCAAGGAAGAATTTTCGAAAGACTTGCATTCATAGCCAGGGAGCTCAAAATGTCCTGAACTTGGTGCTTGTCACAGTCACATACATTGTACTTGTGAAGTTCACATCAGCGGCTCTTTGGCAATGGACCCAGCTCTATCGCAATCCATTCCAGGAACCTTCAACTATTTCTGCCTCTGTCCTCTCATACACTTTCTTACAGGTTTGTGCCTGCCTGGGAGGCTGTCACATGCATGAGTCCTGTCTGTCAATCCACAAATGTACTTGGGGTTTTGTTTTTCAAGTAGAAAAGGAACTTCAAGGAAGAGGTACCAAAAGGTGTGAGTGTCTGTGCAATTACTATACATGTGAGCCTAGTCTGGGTGTTGTTTTGTTACAAGTTTGCAGCATTAGAGGTATTTTAAAAGCTGGTTTAGTTCAGCCCTAGTTGAGGTTTTCTGCTAATCCTTGCTGAAGCCATGATTTTTGACACAGTACTTCATCAGCATATTACTTTTCAGTGCTACCAGCAGCACACAAAAAGTTGAAATGATTAAGTTATTTGAACAGATTTCAACAGGATTAAGAATTAACTGGATTTCACCAAAATTTTCCAGCTGAGATGCAGACCAGAAGATTTTTTTGCTCAGGACAGCAAGTTAATGTGTAACAAGACAGTTTATTTCATTTGGGCAGTGCTTGTAACTTAAGCTTAAATGGTGCATAGACAGGTATTTTCAGTGTAGAAAAGGCCACAGGTTTCTGGCAGAAAAATGTTTTCAGGCTCAGTCTTTCTAATACTTTGATGACTATTCATTCACAGCCTTTTTAAAAGAAAGAATCATCTGAGAAGCAGTAACTGGCTTTATCTTATTAAAACTGGGTTTACCTTATTTGTAAAATTCCCCTTGGGCTGGAACTGGTAACCTAAGGATATGCTGGCCCGATAGAAGTGGTTTTACGTCCCCCCAGACACCAGTGAAGTTCAGCTCTGGATCTGAACCTCACAATTCACACTTTGGTGAAACAGAAAACGCTGCTTTATGCTGGCAGCTGGAGTGTACAAAATAAATGTTTCAAAATTCAATTTGAAATGTGGTTATGGTCATAGAAGTGACTGTAAAAAGGCAGCTCTTACTCAATAGACATGCTCCCTGTGTCCTTCAGGCGTTTCTGCTGGTCTTACTGACTCAGGACAAGTAGTTAGGACTGTCAGTGCTGCAAAACCAGTAACACTGGTGCAAAGACCTGGATTCCCTCCCACTATGTGCATTTTCAGCAACAGTATTTGCTATTTTCTAGTGCAGATTTTGAATAATTGGATGATGGGCCACAAGGGAGAATAAAGCAGCTTGAGTTTTCCAATTGAAGAGAGATTTCTGGTCTCAAAATTAGAAAAAAAAATTGACTGGAGAGTATTTGAACTAAGCTGATCTGACCATGGTGACTGTCATTTTGGTAACGGCTTTTAGAGGTACTCTCAAGTAACACAGCAAACACTGATTCCTGGCTTGTTTTTGAGGGCACTATGTTGCCATTTTTCCTTGACTCATGTTTCTTTCTTATTTAATGTTGCAGTGATGACTTCCGAGTTGATAAATAAATAAAATCACACATGAGAAACCCTGAGGGCTGCTCAGTGGAGCAGTAAGGGTATAGAGAATGGAGCATGTAATTCTGAAAAGTTTTTCTGTGGGACATGCTGGTGATTCTTTAAAATTACTTACTGGAAAAATTCTAGACAGCAGAGCAATAACTCTGATCTTCAAGTGTGGCTTTACTTTGAAACACAACAATGTAAAAATGCCACCTCTGTACTCATAAAATCTTTCCTTTGTACGTATGAATTCAGAGATGTCTTCAATTTACTCTGTTGCTAAAAATAATTTTATTCTCCTCTTCTACTCCAGTTACCTTTGAAGAGTCTATGTAGCTCCAAGGACCACTGGGTGGACTCTGTTTCCTATTTTGAATTGGGAGTTATTATTCCTGCTTTTCAGTTTTCATTTCTGAGACAAGAAGTGAAAAATATTTAAGCACATGGAAGTGCAAATACATGTGGGAATACCCAAAGAATCTAACCTGTGTAATCCTATTAGAGTCTCCCTCTGTATTTATGTGTTTGACTACTTCAGAAAGTCCTTCCCATATCAGCTGAAGAGTCATTAATGTTCAAGCTTGATTAATAATTAATCATATCGAAAAGAAACAGTTATGATCAACAGCCCCTCTGGTCATTGACCTCCATTCCTTGAAGTGACACATGAGAAGGAAACTCTGTTCGTGCTAAACTTTGCCTGTGTTACTTGAACAGAACTTAATGTGGGAATCACTGGCATGCAGAAAGCATGACATATGTCAGCATTTGTGCAGGGTTTTTCAAAGCAGTGTCGCATGCTGACTACATGCATCATCAAGTACAAATATCTCAGTTCTGAAACCATCCATGGAGGTACTGGGCAAGAGGGGATGCAGCGAAACACTCTTGGAGAAATGAAATTAGTGTGGTTTTGTAACACCTGTTACCTGTGACATCCTAAGAGCAGAGATTTTGCCTTTCTTCTGGAGATACAATGCTATTTTGCACTTTTAAAAGAGCAGTTTTTAAACATTTCCATGTTTTGCAGAACAGCTGCAGTGATACAGAGGATACAGAAAAAATAACAATCTGTCTACCAAACTTTCATGACTAATTCACTACTTTATGCTTAAAATAACAACAAAAATGCTTTGAAGGGTAACTTGTTGATTTCTAACTCTTTTAATGCAGCTTAGCATATAAATTCACAAAAGCAGACTAAGACCCTCATAAAGAAACTGCTTCATAATGATAGCAATATATCTGTGGGACAGTCATAAATTAGAAAAGCCTTCTCTAACAGAGGTAATCTTTCTTCTTACCTATGTGTATATCTATTAATATGATCCCGTGTTATTTCTTCTAGGCACAAGTAACAGATGTGCAGTTTGGCCCTATGAGACTTCATCGAGATCAACTTCAGGTAATACAGCAGTTCAAACTGAAGTCTTAATTTCTAAAACATCACAGATGTTAGCATTAAATTTATGACTGGATTTATTTTTTTTTTTGGTATAGAGATCTTAGAGCATTTTTGTCTGGTGATAACGTACACCTGACAGATTTTTATTATGCTATTCTATGTGATACCCTAAAAACCCTGCCAAACTCTTTTCTCCAGCTATCTCTCAGTTCATAAAAGCTATAGAGCTATCTGCATTTCATTCTGCTATCAGTTAGCATGTAATCAGTATAGCATGTGCCTTGTTTTGTATTTTACTGGTAGTCAATTCTTAGTCAAAATTTCATCAAAATAGTACTCAGCCAAATGTTCTGTGAAGGCCTATGACGCCACCATGATTACTAACATCAACAAAATTTGTAGTATCATCACAAAAGATATGAAGTTAGCTTAGCAAAGTATGTTGGTTTTTTTACTCATTATGGACTGGCATTAATTAGATCTGCTGACTTTCTGTGCTATTGCTGAAAACCATTCTTTTACTTTAAGAGTGTTATAAGTTAACTTCACTAAATATAGCACAAACTGTGACATGGTTTTGCAAACAGTTTTGCAGGCTGCTTTTATAGCTTTTATAGGAATCTGAACTAAATGAGTAATAGTCTGTAGAAAGCAATTCTGTTAAAAACAATTCTGTTAAAAACAATGGATTGAGTCTTGGAAGTGGCTTTAAAAAATGTATGAAGAACAGGCAAGAGTCACAGAAACTACTGTATATGTAAGACTTGTTTGTAGTGATTCACTGTCTGCCTCTAACCCAGGTACTTTTAGTGTTTGCTGAAGATGATGACCAGAGTAATGGGTTCTGTTGGGCATGCGAAAAAGCTGGATTTCGATGTAATATTGCTAGGACACCCAAGTCTGCACTAGAATGTTTTCTCGATAAATACCATGACATTATCATTATTGACCATAGACATTCCAGATACTTTGATGCAGAAGCATTATGCAGGTAAGCACCATTTCAGTATAATAGTTAACACATCATCAAAGTTGTTTTTTTTTGTTTTGTATGACCTTTTTATAAATCTATCAGACGTATATTTTTTTAATTAACTGGGTTTTTGTTGGTTTCCCCCACACACACACAAATACCTGGTTCCCTGCTTGCATATTAAATTAGCTGCAAAGATACTGTGTACTACCAACCAATTTAACGAATACATTCTCCTCATTAATGTTCAGCAGTTTTTGAAATGCCATTTCCTGTGGAGTAACTGCAGATGCAAATAGGCAATGTTTTGTGCACATAATTCCATCCCTACAACATCTGAAAATCTGTTAAGAGTGAAGTTTCAAAGTGATTCCAAAAATACTTTTAGAAACTGCTGTAAAATATGAGGAAAGGGGAAGAGGATCTGCCTTTCTGAGTCTCTCTACAGAGATTTGACAGGCAGCAGTGCCTTGCTTCAGTGACTTTCCAGTGAAATACCCCTTGGGAATGTGTCTAGACTGAATAACAGTCTGTGGGGTGGAGGTGGTGGGGTCAGATCATGTACCCTGTGTGAGTGTGGTGGGTTCAGGGCACCGGGACAAAGGCTCTTCTTGCTAAACTAAAGTAACAAGATAAGAGCATTGTCAGGAAAGACTAGGTATCAGCGCTGTTCCCCTTATTACAATTTTACTAGTCTGTCCCATAATAAAGCAAAATGCTCCTTGTACGAGTGAGGCCAAGTCCTTCAAGTGAATCCATTACGTGCCTTTTCAGAGGGGAGAATCTTTGCTATTCCTCTACTGAGAATATTTGAAGTTTAGATGAATCTGCATTCTCTGTGGCTTTTTTCATGGAGTTTATGATATTGCTGAATTTTCTTAGTGGTTCTGCAGGCTTGGGATTTGATTTTTGGTTTGGTGTTAAACTATTTAAAAGAGAAATTTTAAGGAAAGTACTGTGTGAAGGTTCTGTTTTCTGAACAGAACTGTGTGAAGTCATGTTTTCTGAAATGTGAACTTAAACATCGTCAAATTATTTGCTTTTTCTTTAAAGGTCTATCAGAACAACGAAATCCTCAGAAAATACAGTCATTATTGGTGTAGTACAAAGGTAAATACTTGTATCCTTACTTTCCCTTACTTCCATGTGTGAACAGCAAAATTCCAAACACCTTGTGCAACATCATGTAGAGAACTGTGGAACTGACTCAGATCTGTGTTTTGAACCTTTCTTGATCCATCTTTCAGTCTGATTAATCTTGCCACAAACAGAGGATCTGCTAAGTTACAAAAAAAGATACAAACCAATTTGGTCAGTACAAAGTAGTATCTGACCATAGAAGTTTCCAAAGTAAAATAGATTCTATTATGATATCTTAGTAAAGCAGTGCATATGCTTTTTCCTCCTCCTCCATCTGAAAATATAATTTATATATCATATAAATGATGTAAAAATAACACCAGTGCAATATATTTATTCTGAAATCAGTGGTAGATAATTTCCCTAAATTGGGGAATGTCTGTTTCTCAGAAAACATTCTGAGATGTTGAAATTCCCCATTAAAAATCCCGTTTTTAGGAATCCACCATAATCTCTAGTGAACAAAAGACCCTCATTAAACTTTTTTATTGTGAATATCACCTTCAGTTTTTATGTCAGGAAGTCTGACTATGGGAACCATTGCTTCTACAGTCAGAATTGTCTCTTAGTGGACTAACACAAATGAAAAGAGGAAAAAAAGAAGCAAAAGACAAACAATAACTCATGAGCTGCTTCATGTACATCAGAAAGACAGAAACCTGTGGTTCTGTGACCAGCAGTTCCTTTCAAAAGTGAGGAGACCTTGGAAGCTGGGCTTGCTGACTCAATTAGGAAGTTACTCAAAAGGGAGTTTCCCCTGCAATTCATTTTTGTCTTTACAAAATGTTCACATTGTGCACTGGGACAAGATAATAGCCCCCTTTGGTGATGCTATCTCAGAAGCTGGAGTTCTCAGTTATTTTAGATGTGTCTAGTATCCCAGTCTAGTGGAAGCTTCAAAAGTCAGTTTGCCTTTCACTGGGACTGAGTTGACTGTGTTAAGTTCCCATGTGCTGAACACAAGGATTCTTGAGTTAACATTTAGAATTCTACACAGAGAACTTTCACACATTGCCTTTCGTGCTGCAAGAGTCATATTTCTGGAAAAGCCTGACACTTAGCTAATGGCATATGGAGGGGCCTTCTCCCTCACTTTCCTGCAGTTCAGTTCATTGGGTTATTTTTAGTTTGTTCTCCCCTTGCGCCACAGAATGCCTGTTCTCTGTGCTTCTCGGAGGCAGCATTACCAGATAAAAGGCATGAGGAATTGGGAGATTTTTCTGACAGCTGCTCCTCTCTCTGCTTAATCATGGGTCAACCTTGTACTTCAGTAGTCATTCTCTTCACTTAAAAGAAACAAATGCACAGAAAACAAAAAGAAGAGGTGCCATAAGATACAAAATTTCACTTATAAATAAAAGCTATTGTACCATCTGCTAAACCTGGTTGGCTTCCATCTGCTCATTTATGGAAACTTAACATAATGGCCTTTCTTCCAGATTCCAGGCATGCATTCACATATGTTGGAGTGTCTTTTAGCAGTTAACCCCAAAAACATACTTTTTATTCATAGATCCTGCGAGGATCTAGCCATATTAGCCTTCCGTGTGACATCTGGGTACAGGTGTGTCAATGGCTTGTGAAGTTAGGTCTCAGCTGATCTCTAACTTTATCATCCTTCTTTAAAAGGCATGCTGATCGAGAAGAGTCATCGATATTGCCCCTGATCTCTGCTGGCTTCTCAAGGGTATGTATGTGTTACACACCACCAGGTGCTCTGACATTTCAAAATTAACATGTAAGAAACTGGCTGTCAGTGATAGTTAATGTCAGTAATTCAACCTGTAAATCTTGTGCATGCCACTTATTCTTATATGCATCCCAATTCTCTACTGTTATACCCCAGTAGAATTAGAATAATGCTAAATAGGTGGACATAAGTGGTGCTGAGACTTTCTCATACATTTATTTCAGAGCAAGTATATGATGCTTTGCTTGAAAGGTTGACATGGACAAAATTGACTAGTGACTGTAGCAGAGCAGGAGAGCAGCTTGCACTTAATGTGCTGTGGGAAATTTCTTTATCAAATGCCAGTTCCTATCTGTAAACAGGCTTCAGACACAGTCAAGTGCTATTATCTATTGTTTGAAGGCACCTGAAAAGTATTACATTGACTCTGTTCCTTGGCAACTATTCCAGTTAAACAGAAAAGGTGCTTATTAGTGTGTCAGTTAAGTGGATTCTTCATTTCATTAGGCTGACAATGGAACAAAAACATGCATGATTTCAGTGTGAATCAGAGTATTTGGTTGCATGGTCACCAGATTTTTTGCTGTCACAATCCATTTGCACCTATTTGCTTATTTGTAATAAGGTCCTTAATAACTGCCTGAAAAGAACTGTGGCAATTTAGCATGAACAAGATCTAACATTCAGGCTCATACCTGGTAAATATGAGATGTTTTATAAAACCCTCAGAGATACTGAGGTCACTGCTATCCAAGACCCCAAATGAATAATTGAATCCAATGGCAGGTGTATTTGCCAAGAAGTTTTACTTTATTCTTGGGTATTAGCAATTGGTAACTCATCATAATCATGTTTGGATGACTTTAGACCCAATATAATCTTTTCATTGGTATTTTAAAAAGTAGCATGAAAGCAGGTAACTTAATTAAAAGTATGTGGGTTTTATGTGCTGATCCTACTGATAACCAAAGAGAATAAACAGATTGGTTGAACCTCATTGCCATGAGGATCTGTCATCTTTTCAAAATGCAGTAACCTGAAGAATTTTGCAAGTCCCCCAAAATAATCTTCTCACATTGCTGGTGTTCCAACATGTTAATTTTTGGTCTATCTACTCCTTCTAATTTTTTATCAAGCAAAAGAAAACAGCTTTGCACCCTTGAGTATGGAAATGTGTATTCATGAAATATTTCAACCTTTTATTTGCAGCGATATGTGGAAAATTCTAGCAGAATGGCCTGTTACAATGAGTTGATTCAGCTGGAATTTGGACAGGTGCAGGCACAATTCAAACTAAGGTAATTTTTACCAAAAACATGACCAAAAAAATAGAAAAAAAAAGCCAATTCAGCTACATACTTAAAAAAGTATTTATTTTACTGTGCTGTAATTATTTGTAGTATGTTTACTGAATAAAACACGTTAATCATTAAAGTGTTGAAGTACAACTTGGTTAGGTATGGCTTTGCAATACCTTATTGCCATATACAATAACAATTATTTGGATTAAATTTAATCTTTATTTTTTTTTTTTCTCTCCAGGGCATGTAATTCATTATTTGCAGCATTAGAGAAAAGTCAAGAAGCCATTGAGATCACAAGTGAAGATCATGTAGTACAGGTTTGTTCCTGATATTTTTACAAGTACAGAAAATCACTCTGTGGACTCTATTTTATTTCATCTGTAATTAAATTTACTCTTTCTTACAGTACAAGAATTTAACCTAACTTAATGGTTCTAAAAAGATTGGATTGAGTTTAGATGTAGAGTAGAATTTTCTCCATTTAAAATATCTTGCATAAATCAAGCCAATTTTAAGGGAGATTGTTGTTTCTGAATGAACAAGGACTGAGTCTCGTTTTTATTTTTTGGATGCATCCACTGGCTTGTATGCATACTTTTCTAAAAATACTGTGTGTTAATTTGATGCTCTTGAAAAGCAAATCTAACAGTGTTCTATTTAAATAAAGGTAGTATACCTTTTCTTTCCTTAAATCTGATACTATTTAATGCATCAGAATTCTTAGGCCAACTGTTTTTGAATGTAATCCTCTCTTAGAAATGTCTTTAAAAAAGGCATAAGAAATTGTGCTTCTGTTTACAGTCTTGAAAAACATCATCTTCATAAGGGAGTTAGTTTCATCCCTAGCTATGAATGCTGAAGAGTGATTCTGTTATCAGCTTGGGTCTAAGCTTCTGTGAGTTATAACATGCATAGAAATTGTACCCTCTTGACTCAAATGTTGACAATGGCACAACTCTTATAGAATGGATATTCATGTTTTGCTTCATAAAGAAAACAGTGTTGGCATCTCTCTCAGGAGTAGTACATACATTTATTTCAGCCTGGGAAAGAGATCCTTTGGTTTAACAAATAGAAAAAAGGGAGCTCTGCTGTGCTTTGAGTATTTTGATGAATGGAGTTTTGTTTGTTTTTATTTCACAGTACGTCAATCCTGCTTTTGAAACAATGATGGGCTATCAAATAGGTGAACTAATAGAAAAGCAATTAACAGAAGTGCCTATAAATGAAAAAAAAGCTGATCTCCTAGAAACTATTAATTCCTGCATAAAGATAGGAAAGGTGAGTAATGCCATTCTATCATGCATCATTTGCTACCTTTTGCCTGCAAAAGTTGTTATTGTCCAGGGATGACACATGATATAACTTAAAGCTTCATAGACATGTGAAGATAGGCTGAGAAAGCTGGAGCTGTTCAGCCTGGAGAAGAGAAGGCTGCATGGAGACCTCATAGCAGCCTTCCAGTATCTTAAAGGGGCCTATGAGGATGCTGGAGAGGGACTATTCATTAGGGAGTGTTGTGATGGGACAAGCGGTAATGGGTTAAAACTTAAACAGGGGAGGTTTAGATTGGATATAAGGAAGAAGTTCTTCATTGTTAGGGTGGTGAGGCACTGGAATGAGTTGCCAGGGGAAGTTTTGAATGCTCCATCCCTGGTGGTGTTCAAGGCCAGGTTGGATAGAGCCTTGGGTGACATGGTTTAGTGTGAGGTGTCCTTGCTTATGGCAGGGGGGGATTGGAACTAGACGATCTTAAGGTGCTTTCCAACCCTAACTATTCTATGATTCTATGTAGCATTTGCAGCTTTCTTACTCAAAGAACAAGAAAAAATAAAATTGCTCATTTTTAAAGAGCTTTATCTTTTCTTGCTTGGAAGAGGTACATGTTATACAAAAACAAGTGACTTGGTGTGTTTTTCTTTATAATACATGCTGTATGTAGCAAAAGGTGTGGGAATGCCAAGGAGAAACAAGATGGATGCGTGTTATGATGTAGATGAGTGTCATGGTTTAAACCCAGTTTCTACTCCCTCCCCCTTCTTTCTTTCCTCCTTCCTTCCTCCCCGCTCCTGGAAGGATGGGGAGGAGAATCAAAGGAATGAAACTCCCACGGGTTGAGATAAGAACAGTTCAGTAACTAAGGTATAGCACAAATCACTGCTGCTACCACCAATAATAATAATGATAAGGGAAATAACAAGGAAAGAGAATACAATACCACCCGCCGAAAACGAGCCCGACTGGGAAGTGTGTGTCCTTCCAGGTAACTCCCATTACCTCCCTNTGCTACCACCAATAATAATAATGATAAGGGAAATAACAAGGAAAGAGAATACAATACCACCCGCCGAAAACGAGCCCGACTGGGAAGTGTGTGTCCTTCCAGGTAACTCCCATTACCTCCCTGGGCATGATGTGCTATGGTATGGAATACCTCTTTGGTCAGTTTGGCTCAGGTGTCCTGTCCCTGCTTCCCCCCGGCCTCCCCTCCTCCCTGGAAGAGCATGAGGATCAGAAAGTCCTTGGTTAGAATAAACATTACTTAGCGACAACTAAAAACATAGGTGTTATCAGCTATGTTCCCAGGCCAAAAGTCAAAACACAAAACTGCATCAGCTACTAAGGAGAAAAATTGACTGCACTGCTGAACCCAGGACAATGAGAAAAGAACCATATTGAAGTATTTCAGCATGAAATGTGGAAGCTGATTTGTAAATTCAGAATATAAAAATATCATGACAGTCATTTGAAATATCACTTGAGAGTGATAGGTGATGTCAGCTGGCAGCTGCCAATATATTTTATTCTTTAATGACATAGGAGGTGTTCCATGGATTTCCATTAGAAATGTTTGTTGCACCAAAGAGGTGCATGAGGAAGTGCAGCTGGCTTTGAGGGAGATCATTACAGAGAGACATTACTGTTTGCCTTATCACACCATGATGTTCCTTTGGGACTACTGCAACTGTAGTGTGAGGATTCCTCTAGGAGCTTTCATTTGCATTTTGACAATGAGGTGTAAATGCTTCTGATGTCATTGAACACACCATAGTACCTTATAGGAAGAAGATCATGGACATTACACAAATAGATTTGGGAACCAGTGTGTTTGTAGATGCATGCTCAGTCCTGAGCCAGGAGAGCTGGTTGGGTCATACTGACTGTCGTCTGCAGGAAAGCAGCATGTTGTTGGCACAGAGCAGGGAGATGGTAAAGTGAATCATGGCACTCTGTGTATCTAGGCAGTGATGCAAAAGCACCAGTGCAAAGCTCAGGCTACTGCCATGAGCATTCAGCAGCAAAAGCTGCTCTCAACGGGTGCAGATTGCATGTGCATTTCAACAAGAATGTGTTGCTCTTTTCTACATGTATTGGCCTTTTGGAAGAGATCTGAGCAGTAGACAATAGCTCTGATTATGATTATGGTGCTTCACACCTCTGTTGCCTGACTGAAATTGTTTCAGTAAATGTGTGTAATACAAAAGTGACATTAGGAGGGAATATTTATGAAGTTATAATTTGAACACAGTAGATGTGTCAGGCTTTAAATCTGCAACAACAATTCTCAAGATATCAAGAGATCAAATTTTTAATATTTTAGTGTCTTTAATAATAGAAATATGTTTTATTCTATGAATGATAGAAATCTAACCCTAATCCATCTTTTTCATTGCACTCCTGTCTCTAGAACTTCCAGCTGTGAGGCTAATGAAATGCTACTTATTTAAATCAGTCTGTCAAGAACAGCTTAACCTGGTTTAGGTGAATATATTCTATTTACATGGTTTTTGTATTTCCCTTTGGAACATTTTATGGTAGTCTATGTAGCCTCACATTTACATGTTAATAGAAAAATGAATTGCAAATTAAATGATTACAGGAAATGTTTATGAGTGGAGGTTAACTGTGCAGAGCAACCTTTGAAATGTTGCAGCTTTTTGAAGATGCTTTAGTTGGAAATCATTTATGTCAAGATGTTACAGAATTTTCAGAAGTGCCTAGCTTGTCCTTGAGTCATTCTGACATGGTCTGTACATTGTTTTCAGGCTTGTGATTTCTTTATACCCTGATTTTAAATGACTGCTGCTCGTTAAATAGGCTGTATTCTACCTATGTTGTGCATACCAAAAAGCCAACTGTCTACTCCTGTGATATCTCCTGTCAACAGGTTTGGCTTTTCTGTTTTAAACAAGCATGGTAATGTAACAAAAATAATGGAAAGCAAGAATTTTTGATCTTCAGAAACACATAAACTGTATAAAATCTACCTCTAATCTTTAAATGGAATTTAGGGAAGATAGATAAACTCTTGCAGCATTTCCCCTTTTGTGCTGACAAACAGCACTGTGAGCAAATTCAGTATATCCAAACAAAAGTTTGTCAGCATCATACACAAAATTGTTACCTGCATGGTACATAGGGATTCTTGGATCAGGATGTTGTTTCTCTTAGCAAAAAAAGCCTAACTCTGGAATTTCATTTTTTGTTTTTTGTTACTACAGCTGGCTGTAACTTGCAAAAAGTCAGCATTATTGAAAGGCATTTTCATCTAAACATGGACAGTTAATAAACAAGTTGTACTTCATTCTTCTGTTTCATGATTCAGTGACATCCATTAATTAAGATGAAGTGTGCATTTCTGACTAGTATTCTTGCTGCCTCTGTTCTCTGCAGTTTGACACAAAGCTCTTTATTTTACTTTTGCTTTTTCTGAAGTGAGATGGACAGCTATCAATAAATCAGACCATTTCTCTTGCTCCTTGGGAATTATTTGCAAGAGAGCTACCTTTACAGAGGGTGTGGGAGAGAAATCATGCTGTATGATAAAGGGTCTATGGCAATTCCTCCCTAACTCAGTCTTACTTTCCATGAGATTGTTTTCCTGTGTTCTTTTTGGTTTGCTCTGTTTTCTACAAGTAACTTGCTGAACTTTGCTGTCTAGTGCAGGAAGCCCCAGTCTAACAGGAGGACTGAACTGGGGGATTACTCACTATGCATGTAGGAGTCCTCAGTGGATAAATGCATGCCATGGCCTTCTTAATGAAGTTTGAAACCTCAGTGTTGATTCACTCTATAAAGGATTAACCATTTTTTTTTACTGTATGTGGGTTTTGGTCTGCATTCAATCTCAGCACACCAGGCTATGCAGAAGTGACTGATCACTGTACTGTCTGGCTGTAATGTAGGCATAACGATGAGCTTGACTGACAGCACATCTTGTGAAATAGCTCTTCTCTGTTGGATTGCTGACAGAGGCTCTGTGAGGAGCATATGGTGTTCTTAAAATATGTTTAAGTAACATCTCTGGGAGAGCTTTACCTACCATCAGGAGTTTGGCTTGGACCTCCTATTTCTCAGAATTTTCTGACCTTTTCCTCACACATTTCTTTCCACAGTTTCACATGTTTTAGAAATTCACAGGTTGAAAAATCGATCTGTTGACTAGGAAGAGCACATTAGTGAATAACCTGTCTTGAAAAGGATGCACTTTCAATGTGGGAATTATCCAATCTGCACCTTACGACTTCATCCCTTTGTGTAACCCAGGTTCATTACCTGCGTTGGAGATTGATTACTCATCTCTGCCTTATCCTGGTTGTTAGGAAACTATTGATACGCATACTTTCAATTAGGAGAGCATTGAGTTTTTTGCTGCTTTCATTATCTTCATTTGTATTCCTCATGCAACTCACAGAAGAAGATGTGCTCACTTCACAATTTGTTATGCACAGTTCTTTCCTCCAACAGATCTTCAGAAAAGCATTTCATATATTTTTCTGCACAGCCTGTCACCTTGTTGCTGTCTCTGGGCTGGAGTCTTTATTTGCTGACTCCATCAGCATAAATGAAAAACTGTTCTCTCTGTACCTGTGCTCTGGCCTGAGATCTGTCAGTTTAACATGAATATGTATTATGTGCCTCATGAAGGTATTTTCACATATGTTTAAGATCTGATCTACAGTCTGTTGAATTCAACTGAATATGTGATATGGAACCAATTATTTATTAATCACTTGGTATTTATTAGACGCCCAACTCAAAATATGCATCTGTTAAAAAAGAACATCGCTATTCTAGGGATGGAAATGCGTAAGCAGGTTTGTAAATCTTGCCAGCTGTCAGGTTACAAAAAAGCAGCTCTGTTGAAAGTCTACTTGGCCCAAGCGCTGCTCCCAGAAATGAAAGGGGGAGAACCGTAGTTCCCAAATTTTGCTTTTCCTGAGTTTTCCTAAGTAACACTGTGAGGAAGCAGCTCCAGTCCAGGCGCCACATGCAAGGGGAGACCCGGGGAGGTCCATCAGAGCTGTAGTATGTCTTTGCTGTGGTATTTGTAGCACAGTGTGAGAAGCAGCAGCAGTACAGAAAGGGAATTGGGAGGGAGCAGCAGGTAAGGGGCCTGTGCCCTCGCATATGCTAAAGCCACCTTTAGCCATGTCTGCATTCGTGGACATGGGATCATTCCTACTGCACACCACAACTATGGGTTGTGCTGCAGGGAGGTGGTTTGGGCTTGGTAGTGGACCATAGTGGTGTTACTGAAAATTTGAAATGAGAAACTTATCAACACCAATGAGATGTAGATAAGCAGACACTTCTTTATTATGGCACCGGATACACGGGGTATAGCTCCTCCTAATGTGCACACCTTGCACCAAAATCAAGCTTCTTACATAGAGCCTACTCATACATAAACATGTTATTTCCCAAAAATCATTAACATATTCTCCTCCCATTTCTGATTCTGCACAATAAAAGTTGGAATCATCTAGAAATGAGTCTGGGGTGTAATATGGGTAGGTGGTTTGTGAGTCAGTGGCCACGATTTCCCCCTGCCAGAATTACCTTTCACTTAAGTTCACGGTTTTTGGCAGGTATCCTCACAGTTTCTGACAGGTACCTATAGACTGTCATGATTGGCTCTCTTTGTTCTCGTTAATCTAAACCTTAATGGCTACCTGTATTGTTCTGCATGTACTACTTGTACTACATGTTTCTATTAAATGATTTTGACCTATCCCTTTTGGTCCTGGTACAGGGCTATACAGGGAATTTCATAACAGCATCTGGTTACTGTATGAACATATTTCTCATTAAAATATTTCTTATAACTCTTCGTTATTAAAATTAACTGTTATAAACTATTGATTAAGTTTTAATTACCAAAATTCTAAGTATCAGTAACAGTGGTGCTTTCTGGATTTAAAATCTCTAAATAACAAAAGTGATTGTTGTTACAGTATTTCATTTTAAAGCATGTCTTAAACAGAGGAGAAGGGACATTCCCCAACTCTCACTGAGTGAAAATAAGGCTCTACACTAGAAAGGAATGTCTCATTTCCAGAGGAAAAAAGAATTCTCACTGCAAAATGAAAAATTCCTTTCCACACTGTGTTTTTTCCTCATTTATGAATATTATCAAATAACAATGATACAGGCAGTGGCAATCTGATACTTCAAAATTCATCTACTTAAATGTGATCCTGAAACCAGAGTGCCTTTAGGGGAGAGATGGGCTATGAGAGGCAGAATCCAGCAGTTATTCTACTAGACTTGTCTTTTGCTTTGAAAACTCCAGGATAAATCTTGACCACTTTTTGAGACTGAAATGACAGTGTGGAAAGTAAATGTGCTCGGATAGCAAAACGCTTTTAGTCACAGATAACATTTAATGTTAGCCAGTGATAAGACTTCCCAGCTGTTCAGGAGAGATGGTGCCATCCAGAAGTGAAGGCAAACAGGTCAGCATTATGGTTTCTCACTGACCTTCCTGTGCTGGGAGGAGTTATCACAGTCAAGGAGAAAGGCAGGTTAGCATAGCAGTGCCAGCCATGTGCTGTGTGGTCCTGGAGCAGGGCAGTGGGGTGCCCCACATTGTTAGAGCATTCCTGAAGGCTCTGAGGAAATCTTGCCTTGGGCAGGGGCTGGTTGGAGCTCTTGCTCTTGTAGGGGTTGCCTGGTCTCACCCAGTGACACCCCCACCCCTTCCCACTGAGGCAGGACTAGGAAGAGAATACATGGTTCTGATTCCCACAGCACCTGAGGTTTGACTGTTGTTATCAGACCACTCACAGGCTGCCTCTCTGAAGTTCTCCATCCATTGACAGTAGCATAGTGACCTACAGGTCAGTTACAGGGAGAAATTCAAGGGTGAGGACAGTTAAAACCATTCCTGACTGGTTTTGTGTTGTAAGACAGCTTTCAACAAAAAAAGGGCATGAGGCTACAGCTTCTTTTCCTGTTTTATCTGAACTTCCATTCATTTGAATTCCTTTTTCAGGAATGGCAAGGAATGTACTATGCGAAAAAGAAAAACGGAGATAGCATACAACAAAATGTGAAGATACTACCTGTCATTGGACAGGGAGGGTAAGTATGAAAGCTAAAGTCATGATCTAGATTCAGTTTAGAGTTCAGTTGCTTTCAACAGACAATGGGGTTACTGTTGCTAAGTATAAAGGAAACTTATGCAAAGAAGGGTGCCTCAGACCTCTGCACTTAATTTCTTGAGGCAAAGTCAACTTTGCATGATGTGTGTAGGGAAAGCAAAAATCTAATTCTCCCAAAAAAGGAGCCAAAGATCCAGATGTGCTCACTTGTGACTGACTCATCTAATACTCCATGAAGTGCAAATGCACTGTCTTCTTTCTGTGCCCTGTGTTGGGACCACCAGAACCAATGTCCTGTTGTACTGTGCACCCTCCATGCTTGTCTACTCATGGCTGTTGCCGAGTGTCTTCATGTGGAGAGGTCACTATGTGCTTTGATTCTCGTCAGAATTCAAGCATGTCTTGAATTTTTGTATTTTTGTGCAACTTGGATCACACAGGTATACATCAGTTCTTTACACATTTATGATGAGTCCTTCTGCACTATATTGGAAAACAAAGTGGATCAGACTGCATGCAGCAGTAGTTTCAAAGCCCTCTAAGGCAACTTGAATGTTAATTAAAGTCATTGTCTGGAGACAATCATTTAGAAAGGTGTGTCTTCATGAAGGAAAGGCCAAATGCAGCTTCTTCATCCAGTTACTTCCTAAAAAAAAAAAA
>NDXB01012288.1:0-33830 GCA_002631895.1 Agapornis roseicollis | reverse complement strand
CCTTGGGTGCCATGGTTTAGTGTGAGGTGTCCCTGGTTATGGCAGGGGGTTGGAACTGGATGACCTTAAGGTCCTTTCCAACTCTAACTATTCTGTGATTCTAGGATTTCAGCCACTCATGTATCTGTCCAGCAGTGCTGTATCTTAGCAATAAAAACTGGAGTACAAAGCAGAATTTCACTGCAGAAATGAAGGCAACCACAGGTGAAGGGACAGGAATTGAGGCCAGCAGGACCCACTCTCATCTCTTTGTGTGCACCTCACCCCAGGTGGTGGTGACACCTCAAAAATAAGATCCCCAGTCACGTTCAAACATCTCTATGCATTGCATTTAGAGTGACAGAATCCTTTCTATTGATTTCCATTACAATCCAGCCCCAGAAACCTACCCAGCTTTGAAAATTATGGGAAAGCTTGATCTATATAGTTTATAAAGACTGTCAGGGTGCATTGTCAGGCTAGTGTGGGGAAAGAGAGTGGGGGAAACATCCCAACATTACCCATGGAACGCTTTTTTTCCAGCCACGTTATCCCAAATCCTGCCATTATGTATAATCAGGATGGTGGTCAAATACACTGGAAAGAATAGCCCAAATTTATAGCACCCAAGTACAACACGGGCTCATGAAGAGGTATTGAATCATTCCTCGGAAAAATAAATGGACTTCCCAAACAGCCACACAAAACCATACTTAAACTGTATTTTATTAGCCAAATCTAAGATGGGCTGAAAAATAATGAAGCCTGCCTGTTTTCCCTTGGCAGTCGCCTCTACATTTGATTGTAACTTGAGAGAGATAAATAGCACTAACTTCACAAGGCAACAAGCATCTCTGGTAGCCAATGAAGCTGCCTATTCTCAGTTGCTCTGCGTCAATACATCTTCACTGAAGCCTGTGGAGGTCCACAGTGCTGGGATCTGCACTTTCAAGGGCATAAGCTTGACACCATATAAATATTCTATGTTTTCCTTTCACTTTGTAGCTCGGAATTGATTCATCCTAGAGCACAGTTTCAGGGCTGGAGTGTAACATCACTCATCTCCAACTGGGCTGTTCTCTGTGGATAATACTGAGCATCCCTGCACCCAGCAGTTAAGCCACTAAGAAAATAAAACGTCTTTCTTGCTCATGCCACTACAACCCTGCTCGTGATTTGCCCTCTTCCCTTGTCTAGTCCAAGAGAATAGCTGGACCAGTTCTTCGCCCTGCTCTCTCACTGCAGGCTTGGGTTTGTTTTCACCTGAAATCATTTGAATGGAAAACTGGTGTAGTCAAAACACTGAAGCACATAAACACCTCCCTGGGTAATGGCATTCCTGGTTGGAAGAGAATACAAAACCCACAGTGTGCAACAGCAGAGCCAAACACCCAGCTACACATCAGCTGTGAAAGCTGGCTGGAGACAGGAGTCCAGCACCAAAAGGGACAATGAGATTCGATGGCTGAGCATGAGATGAAGATGCCCTTTTTTCACTCAGGAGCTGTGATTTCAGCCTCCAACCTTGCCTGGAGGCAGAGGATGATCTGCAGCGAGCTGGCTGAGCTATAAACTATAAGAGAGGTGAGAAACCTGCCAGTGAAATAAGGCAGAGCAGCCGCGGTGCTGCCATGGAGCAGATGGAGTCACCAGGAGAGTGCTGCCTATTTTACATGCTTATTTTACACTTCCATGCAGTGCAGAAGGATTTGAGTCCAATTACTGGTTTTTAACCTGGCTAGTGACACATCCCTTGCCTCCCTGTTCTACAGCATCCGAGACCTCCATAAGGCAGGGTACTGTGGACAGACCTTAATTTCCTGTGCTACAAGGAGTCCTGCTCACTTCAGCACTGGTATATACACTTTGGCACTATTAAATCCATGCATAATCTGGGGTTGGCTGGAAATCTGGATTTGACACAAATACAGCCTCAGTCTCTGAAAGAACAGGTAAATCCCTTGATATTTATAAATAATTGCTTCTGCATTTAAAGCCTGAAGCTTGAAATCTATTGTTTGTTGACTGATCAGCCTAGCTGGCTAAACCAAATCACTGTTTACAACATGAAGCAGAAGTCAGCTTAGCCTATACAAAGCCAAGTTCCATAAATACCAGCAAGATGTCAGCAGAATGATACAACACTGCAAGATAATCGAGTTATTCCTTTAATAGTTATCAAATAGATATCAAATCACATCCACAGATTCCAATAGCATTTCTCAACAGTACCCCTACACAGAGTGCTTGCTACACCTCTCTGCTCTTTCCTTTCTGCAAGCAATTGACTGGCATTTGCCTCTTTAAAAGTAGGATGACCTGTTTGGGGAATACACCATCTGTAGGAGCATTCCAAAGCTCAAGGGACATCCTTAAGGGTACATTCTGCTTGATGGGGCTCTTGGCTATGTGCTTAAATTTCTCCACCAAGTATCCCTATTTAGCACTAAACCAGATTTTAAGAGCTCTTGCTTTGAACATACTGAGTTATTCTCACAGTGATGCTCATCAAAACATTCTAGGCTTAGGTTTCTTTTATTCACCATATTCCTGAAGGACCATTCTGTGCCGACACAACCCATAGAATTGCTTCCCCCCAGTTCTTCTTCTTTTCTCATCTGATTTCTTCTAAATCCCCCACTCCAAAGTGGGCTAGCACATATGGTAAAACGGATTTAGTGCAGGCTGCGCAAGCCTTCCCCACATGCCATTTACAGAACATCGTACTGCACTGTCAGTACTTCAGCTCATTGTGACAAAGAGACACACAGAAATCACCAGAATATTAAAGAATCTGTTCTATCACTCTCTTAGAAATGTTAAACTTAACTTTCACATCATTTACAGGCTTACATCTTGAGCAAGAGGTCTTTCACAAGGGACTCTAGACTTGAGCTTCCTCAAGTTCCCGAGCAGATGCTATGTAAAAAGTCATCTGGATCTCCTATTCCCACCCCTTTTCACTCCTATCCCTTCCTTTTTCCCTGAAGTAGTTTCCTCCTTTCCCCTGGGAATTTCACCCTGATCTTTCACAGGTTGCTGGTTTCTGGCATTTACTCTGATTGCCTTCCCCTGCTTGGAAAGAAAACTTCCCTCCCAGGAAAGCCCTTGGCAGACAGAGAGACACCTCTTTCCCTGCTCCCCATAGGGTTCCTCAAACACATCCCAGGAGAGGACACAGTGGCACCACGCATCACAAGACTCCCATTCCTTGGCTTGCTCTTCCAGATGTCATTTCTTCCTCCTTATTGAGGGGAGAGAGGGCCAATTAAGCCTACAGTTGAAATGAGTGTCCTCCTACATCTTCAGGAGCGATGGAAGCTATACACATCCCATCAAACAGCAAAGGTCATCCTGGCTATAAAAATGCTACATCTGACCATAGAATCCTGGGATGGTTCAGGTTGAAGGGACCTCAAAACTCATTCAGCTCCAACCTCCCTGCCAAGGGCAGAGACACTTCTACTAAACCATCCTATTGTAGCTGTGCACTTGAGAGTATCATCCTAGTTAGCAAACTGCTGACACCACATATGATATTGTCTATAACCTTTAAGGGAACAGATGCTTCATATACCATCTAGAAAACAACTGTTAATGAAATGCAACACCAGAAACACAGCACAACAAGCTTTCAGCAGTCTCCTTTTTTCTCCACCCCAATAATACCAGAACATGAACGTACTACCCCAGACCATCACTGGTTTGGGAATCACCACCACAGGACTTTGAGCTCTCAGCTAACATCAACTCAGTACAAAGAACTAGGGAGAAACTGCAGAAGTCGAGACGGTCTTGTTGAAGTTGGCCAGTTTGCTAACAGAGATGCTTGCAACGGAGATCTCGCATTCCTAATTGCAACAAAGAGTCTTCAGCAAGAATGCCTTCATAGCATTAGCTTATTCCTCTTCCCAGCTTACCTCTGAACAGAGACATCAAGCAGCCAGAGAAAAGGAAAAAAGGAGTGCCATAAGTAAGCCTGCTGCTAAAGCAGGAATGTACTTTAATCCCATTCCCAAACATGACTCATGCTCTTTAACAGAACCTGAAAGTCAAGGTTCTACCCGTTAAAGTCTTCATCTTCAGACAGCATTAGTATCCTAGCAATTTTCCATGCAAACAGGAAAGTTTTAATTACATAATGGGCACTTCGGCTGCTTTCATAAGAATTCCTTTAATCAGATGCAATGCTTAAAGAAAGCTGCTCCTTACTCAAAGACCAGATCATTGAACAATAAGACACTATTCCAAACAAATGAAACAGCATTGCAGTAAATGTTAACTTAGTGTCACAATCCACACCTCCAACACTTTGCTAACCCTGGCCAGATTCAAAACACACGAGCAAATTTGGTCCTCTCTTTGAAGCTTACCTGTATGGTCCTGAAGAACAAGCTATACTCACAGTTGGCCTTAGACATTAACATCCCATTAGGAACACCACCTATGCCATCAACCTTCCCACAACTAGGAAAAATGAAAGGCATATACCACCATGACTGGTTCACTGGCTTATATATAGCTATGGGGTTAGAGCATGGTGGGAAATGGGGGTGGAGATTTTATCATAGAGTAATTAGGGTCCCACCATGTGCCTATGCTTTGTGATGAGGTAGGTGTGTTATGGCTTTAAGATGCAGGGGTTTTTTCCTCTTCCCTCCCCATTTTGTTTCTTTGATAGTGCTTCTTTGTTTGCCTTTTTGTTTTGCTGGGTTTAATTCTGTTTCTTGTGTTAGGATGGGTGGAAAGAAAGAGCTTTATTAGAATACAGGTATCTACAATTGTATGAGTGGTGTTACCTTGCCGCTCCTCACTGCGGCTGCTACAGTGTGATGGGCAGAGGAAGTTCTACGTAGTCTGCGGCTGCTTATTCATTTTAGTGTTTTAATTTGGTTTTCTTATGTATTTTTTTCCTCAAAAATGCATAGTGCTATTTCTGGTTTTTCCCATGTTATTCACCCACACTAAATAGTGACTGAATTCCTGGTTTAAGCTTAGTCACATACAAAAGTCTCAAATCCTCCAAAATTTTGTTCCCTATAATCTTCATCTCAGAGAAAGGGATCCTTTGGGAGATTTGTGCAAAGCTGCTCCATTACCCCCTGCAGCTGCTTTTTAGCTTAAGCTAATCGATGTCTACCCTTACTGGCTCCTTTGCTTCTCTGTGTGTCAGCTAAGTACCCATGAAATGGGACCAGGTGGTGCTTATTGGGGTCTTTAAAAAGCCATTGATAAACCCACTTAGGAAAAGCTTTGTGAAACAAAGAAGGTGTAGGGTTCAAGTTAATGGGCTACAATAGTCTAAGGAGCAGAGTGTGACAGAGAATTGTGTCTTCTGAAAGCTGGTAGAGCTGTTCCAGCTTGCTGGAGCTCCAAGCTGGCACCATGCACAATCCCAAGAGGAAGGTAGCATCAATATTTGTGATGGACACTAAGTGAGGCAGGCCCCCTTTAGAGAAATTAAGGAGGGGAGGGGGGCAAGAAGACAACTAACAAAATGAAATTCATTGAGGTCAAGATAACCCATTTTCTTAATGCAAATGCTTGGTGCATGTTGCTGGGAGTTCTGTTGTACAAAACATGCATGCTGCATTGTTGCTGCCAGCTGAATGAGGCTCCCTAGTGCCTGGCAGCATTAATAGCAGAAACATACCTTCAAATGCAATCTAATCTAGCCTGACATGGTGGGGTGTTTACCTCTGACCTTCCTACATCCCAAATCCTATTAAAGACATGAGGAGGCTTTGACTCATTAAGATGAGCAGCAGACCAGCTTAAGCTGTTTTGCTTGAGCAAGTTGATAAATGACTGTTGTCATGAAAGGTGGAGAAGAGAGAAACTGGGCAGCAGTGCCAGGCTGCTGGGGAAGGAGAGCCTTACCTGCCCATACTGTGGGCTAATACCTTCCGGAGGAAAGGATGGGATTTACTCATGCTGGATGTGCCAATGGTGGGAGAATGCTTTCCTTCCTCATGGCTGAGATTGCCCATGGCTTTGATAGTGAGAAACACCAGGGGAACAGGGAATAGAAGTGAGCTGAGACTATATCTGGCTGTTCTCGTCTTGCCCTTCTTCCTCCCTGCAGGTATTTTGCCAAGCCCAGATAGGTTTTAGACTCCTGTTTTGGGTGCTGAGACTGGTCCAACCCTGCCCTTGCACTGAAGGAATCCAGGAGAGAGGAATGGGAGTGATCACCCAGCTAATAAAAATAACCCATTGGGAACACTGGAAGGGATTCTGGTCTGCTTAGCCAAGGAAAGACTGAGAGGAGATATACTTGCAAATGTGAAAGAGCTAATGTAAAGAGGGCACATTTCAGACAGCAAAGGTAAATGTCAGGATTCACCACTGCTTATTGTGGGCACCTGCTAATCAGATGGGGTTTCCTGGTTGTTTTCCACCAGGTCTGCTTTTAATTCATACAACAGAAACCAGCTTGTTAATGACACACATGGAACTATTTCAGTAGCTGGTTCTTACCTGTGCAGTCCGTAAGGAAGTATTCCCTTGGCTTTCAAAGGCACTTAGCTGTAAAGCTTCAGATGACAGAATGTGTTAAAGCACAGTGTAGGAACTGGGAGAGGATTCTTGATGCTCACTTCTTTGTGCTTCATGAAAACCAGGGCTATAATAAGAACTTGACACCTTTTAAATGCAATGGTTCACTTTTGAAAACTTCAAACCTCTCCGTTTACTCCAACCTTTTTGCTAGTGTAGGCTGTGACTTGTAGTTTCAATCAGAACAGAACATCTAAAAAGACCCCCTAGGTGTAATATTGTGCTTTTCATGGCTTTGTAAGTGCATCAGAACACTAAATTATTGCAGATCACTTTACCCCTCTTGACAGCCACCAGATACAGATGAAATAGCCAATCATTTCAGTGGTGTGTAGATTCAGAGCCTCTGTAATCAAGATGAATAAAGAGCTTTGCTTATGAAAGACACTTCTTGAGGCACAGAACTACTTTAGAGATTGGAATCACAGAAAACACCTTTTCTGATGCACACTCAAAGGAAACAGAGCTATTGCCAGCAGTTTCCTGCAGCACCTATGGCTATGACCTTACCTTTCCATTATCCCACTGTCTGCAAGCAAAGAGTTTACTTGTGTTAATTAACAATGCAAAGTCATAAAGTATCAGCAGAGCTGTCTTCATCCTCCTGATGGCTGAGGAACACTGCAGCCTGGAGACCAGCACCCATATGTAAAAGCAGTCTTTCAGTGCTGTTCATAGCTGTAGCATGAGCTTCAATGTGTATCTGCTCAGAATATAAGGGAGCGCGTAAATCTCTGCTTTTCATTTTGTTGCTGCACCAGAGAAATCTGTGAAACGTTTAATTTAAAAAGCAAGTGTCCATATATTTATATTTATTTATTATAATTTATTTCATTATGAAGAAGATAAACTGGTCAGTGTAGTGTGATGTTGGCAGCTTGAGAAGATTCTCCTATTGCTTAATGAAAACCTTAAGAACACTGTTCAAAGGGGGCAGCTGAAGAGACAAATGTGTTTAATGTTTTCCTGCTGATTACATTTGCACTAAATCAGTGGCTGACTTTGAAGGAGCAACCTGGTGCAGGTATAATGGTTTAGCTGATTTAATGTAGAGCACTTATGAAGCTTAAAACAATTAGAATAATGATATAATTGAGGCCTTCATGCTGTCTGCATGATTTGTTGCTAGACAAAACCATTTCTTTATACCACAGGTGGCTTTTGCTGCCTAAAGGTAAATGAGGGAGAGGAGTGGGGTAGGTTTCCTGCCCTCCCTATTGACCTGGCTATATCTTTAGAATCATAGTATAGTTAGGATTGGAAAGGACCTTAAGGTCATCCAGTTCCAACCACCCTGCCATAACCAGGGACACCTCACACTAAACCATGGCACCCAAGGCTCTGTCCAACCTGGCACACTGCCANTCCAGTTCCAACCACCCTGCCATAACCAGGGACACCTCACACTAAACCATGGCACCCAAGGCTCTGTCCAACCTGGCCTTGAACACTGCCAGGGATGGAGCACTCACAACCTCCCTGGCCAACCCATTCCAGTGCCTCACCACCCTCACAGCAAAGAATTTCTTCCTTAGATCCAATCTGAACCTCCCCTGTTTCAGTTTGAGCCCGTTACCCCTTGTCCTGTCACTGCAGTCCCTAAGGAAGAGTCCCTCCCCAGCATCCCTATAGGCCTTTGTGGGATGTCACATTAATTTGGTGAAGCGCAGTCCCTGGAAACCTCAGCCCTGCACCACCAATGATACCATTTAGCTGCTCATTCATCCTCAGTGTAGCTGTGAGATACTCTGCTTCTTAGTTCAGTGGGTTAATGAGGGTGGGTAGCACATGGCCTCTATCAGCTGTACCAATGCTTTCTCTGCACATGCAAGTTCTGCTTGCCTTCTTGATCATGTGCTGAAATGAATCATTAATTTTCATTCGCAGCTGCCTCAACAAGTTAACAACATCATGCATATTCTAAAGAGCAAATTCATTTCCAATACCAGGCTCTGAATACCAATTTTTCATTAGTATAATTGATAAAATTCTACTGTACTTGTCAACAGAGAAATATATTTGTTAAATCATGTTCAAGTGCCCTCTTTAATTTGCATTCTAGTGGGAAAGGTTTAAAATGTAAATGCACAAAACATCTATATTTGCACCAAAGAAGAGGTTAAAAATGAAGGGGTGAACTCTAATCCCCAAATCAATGAAGGACCTGATCTGAGGTCATTGCAACAGACTTTTCTATAACAGAAACCCCTTTCTCTACTACTTTCTGGAAGATAGGAATGTGTTTTTTCTGCTGTGGCTCATAAAACACAACTTTATATTGTCAGGCTTGGCTAGAGTTCGTCTTGACGTGGATTTCCTCACTTTAAGGAAATCACACAGTTTAATCTCATCTAGATGATAGCTTTTACTCCAAGATTAGTCAGTAACAGCATCTAAAGCCAGCCCAGTTCACAGTTATTACATTGTTCGTTTTACGACAGGGGTGCAACCAGATGTGCTCTACTACTGCGTAGGGCAGCCCTCCCCAAACCCATTTGCTTTGCAATCGTATTCCCTCTGCCAACAAGCTGCCTCTGCTTTCTGTTTTGATTTTCTTTGGTTATTTGTGTTATCCAAATGAATGTTTGAATGCTACTCTCACAGGGGTTTGCATGAAAATATCAGTGGAAATCCTTTTGCATATATATGGCTGATTTCCCAGCCCAAGCCTCCTGGCAATCACAGTTCTCTTCTTGTCTTGCCCCCCCCACCCCCCCCCCCCCAAAGGAGGTATTTCTTTTCCACCAACAGCCATAAACACCAATGGGATGAGGAGTTCCAACTCTTCCCATTTCTTACAATAAACCTTTTCAGCGTCAGTGTGATAGTCTTGTTGGATCTGTTCTGNGTCTTGCCCCCCCCCCCCCCCCCCCCCAAAGGAGGTATTTCTTTTCCACCAACAGCCATAAACACCAATGGGATGAGGAGTTCCAACTCTTCCCATTTCTTACAATAAACCTTTTCAGCGTCAGTGTGATAGTCTTGTTGGATCTGTTCTGTTGTCCCAAAGGATAATGGGGAATGTGAAATCCAGGGGAATTAGTATTAGATGATTTTGCAAAGTTTTCTCTGGAACAGGAGTTCTCTGATGCCCTTCCAATTTTTCAGCATATTCCAAAGGGAGAACAGATGATCCACCAAAACATGAGCAATAAGTGAACCACTTTTGATACAGATCAGGAAAAGTTAGATCCAAGGAGCAATACAAGCGTTTGTTTATGGTACATCCTACTGATTTCGGAGTTAAATGATGGTAGTGCAAAACAGCTTTCAGAATAGATTGGCATCTTGAGTTTAAGTGATATATGGAGAAAGAATTCCTTAATGGCCACAAAATTCTTTGTGTGAAATTTCCTTTTGAAAGCAAATCCTGCTGTTGTTTAGCTACTAAAGCTTTGAAGGTCTGTTCTGGAGTTGACTTCTTAACAGGTTTCTTTACATGTTTGGTGTCTTTTCTGGGCTGGTCTTGAATTACCTCCAGGCTGAGAGCTATATGAAAGCTTTAAATCTTTCCAAAAGTGAAACTTCAGCGTAGCCTCCCAAATGTGTTGGTAGGAATAAGGAAAAGAAAAGGTGTTTGAGGTAGAGATAAGTTCATAGAAGAGAAATTATAGGGAAAGAGTAATCATAGAATGGTTTGTGTTGGAAGGGACCTTAAAGCTCATCCAGTTCCAATCCCTGCCACAGGCAGGGACCGCTTCCACTGGAGCAGCTTGCTCCAAGCCCCTGTGTCCAACCTGGCCTTGAGCACTGCCAGGGATGGGGCAGCCACAGCTTCTCTGGGCCATCACCCTGTGCCAGCACCTCAGCACCCTCACAGGGAACCGCTTCTGCCTCAGAGCTCAGCTCAGTCTCCCCTGTTCGGGCAGGTTCAAGTCATTCCCCTTTAGGCCCTTGTTCAAAGCCCCTCTCCAGGTTTCTTGTTGGCTCCTTTAGGTATTGGAAGGCAACACTGTTTGCTCTGATAAACCCATGTGTCTGAGCTGTTGATAAATTCCTCATGTATTTGTTGATAATAAGCATTGGTAGGATACTTACATTGTACTAATCTCCTGCTTCAAGGGTTCTCTTGGTTATTCACATGAGGCAAGGTCAGCTTTCCTCCGCTTGACCACTGTTTTGAGAGGATGAGGGAAGAGGGAGAAGCTCTCTTTCCTCTGAGACTCTTTGAAAGGGCCAAAAGAGGAGACATGAGATACACTGATGTTGCTGCTTGAGTCTCCAGGTGGCTGGTTGATGTTTGGCCAGGGCTTGAATTGCTCATCAGATTGCACATCATCTCAGTGCCCTTTCTGTCTCTGAGCTTTGCACGGTCACTGAATTCAGCTGCAGGGAGGCTGTGCATCCAACAACCCTTGAAGGTTTAATAAACGCTTGGTCTGCTTTGTGTTAGCATTCCCTGTGCGCATGTATTATAATTGTTGAGCTTCACAAGATCTTGGCACTCAGCAGAGACCAAACTCTCTGTCGGTAATTCTTCAGTGAAGCATAAAAATGTCTGTTTGAAGATCTATTATAAACCAGGCTGCGTGTTTGTCCATTTTCACTTTACTGGCCAACAGTGTGTAATAATACTTCAAGATGAAAGATGCTAGCATTACAGATACAAACAAGTTGGAGCAAGAACTGCATTAGTCAAGCACTTTGAGGTGCATAAGGGTTTTTTTTCCTTAATGCAAAAACTACAGAGAGAAGGATTCTCCACTTGATTTGGTGCTATTGGAAACAAAACATTTCAATGGAGGCTAAAACTCTTCAGCAGAAGTGCTTTGCTCTATACTGTGGGGAAGGATAAATGATAAAAATGAGGTGTTTGCATTGAGGCAGAGGAAATGCAATGAAACTATGTTGAATAAAGAGGCAGAAATTACACAGGATACAAAAGCCTCAGCTTCAAAGCCAATATCTAGGAGGCTTGGAGACTGTGGATGTCATTAAATATACTATAGCAGCGTAAAAAGGCAAACACTGGTGTGCAAAAACAATGAGGTGCAGAAAGTCTCAAGGAGCAATAAAGAGGTAGATAGAGAAAGGCTTGAATAGTTAGTGAATACAATTAAAGATGCCAAAGAAATAACACTGAAAGTAGTGATATAGATTATAATATGATGTTACCAGATGATGAGCAATAGGAAGTGTTTCCAGTATGAGAAAAGTGTGAGCGAAGGAGACATGGGCTTTTTAAGGCAAAGGCAATAATTTCTAGACAATAGATTCAGCCTCTGCATGAAAAATAAGTTCTTTGCTTCAGTGTTCATAAAGGATATGGAACAGATGCCAAGAGCAGATGTACAGTTTCCAAAAGGAAAGAGAAAGACATTGCAGAAAATCATTGCTGTAACAGCTGATCAAGAAATAAAATCTCAGCAGTGGGGTAGGAAGCCAAAATTAAACCAAGATCCATCTCGCTGTTCAGAAGAAATCCAAAGAGGAAATGTGTTGAAAAAGGGAAGCAGGGGTAGACTAAAAGGATATTAAATAGGGATATTAAACTCAAGGCCCCAGAGCCTTATCTTTCAAATCGGAGAGAATGTAACTGTGTGATTATGTGTGTTTCTTCATAAAGGGCTTCTAAACATCAGTTTAAAAAAGGACAAAAATAAGAATTTGGCTTTATTTCCTCTGAAATAGCCATTTTGTGGTTCATAACTTTCTGGATGGTGTCTCACCTGTACTGCACCAGATGTGGATCAAATACATCATAAAATAATTGTGTTTTCCATGGCAGCATGTTCCAGCCATTCAGCATTATGCTTTCAAGATGAAGAAGGACATTTTTCCCTTGTATCCTCATGCTTCATAGGATTCATAACAATAAATATGAGCTGGTAGCTGAGGGGAATTCTGATTTGTAAAGTGACCATCACAAAAGCAAAGCAACACGAACTAAAATGAAACTTGAGGTTTGGGGTTGTTTCCAAGGGCAGGATCCTATTACTGGCGATGAAAAGAAGGAAGCAGAGTAAATCAGAACAAAGTTATTCGTGCAGCTAGAAAGCCAGAGCTGTACAAAACCTTATAGATTAGATGGGGATGGTTTTAACACTTCAATTTGGAGCAGCAGTGAGTTAAAAAGAGAACTGATGCAAAGTTGCTTTCCTGTCAGAAAGCGCTCAAGCTAACAAGACTGCACTTCAGTAATACTTCACTTAACTGAGGTTGACTTGCTTTGGAAAGCAGTCAAAATACTTCAAGAAGTTAAAGTAAACTCATAAATTTATCAAGAGAAAAATAAGGTGCATTGTGACATTCAGAAGCGAGGGAAAATGGCAGCAGGTTAGATGCTTTCTGAAGGACTTTAATACATTAAGTTTATCTTCCAACACAATGTCAAAGGTGAGAATAGAGCATGGAGAAAGTGTTGTGCCTTTGCTGCCAGGTGACACCGCAGAAGGCAGTGGGTTACATAGGTTGGAGAGCAGGGTTTGACTGGTAGAGGATTCTGAACACATGTTTATCACTGTTACTATTACATTATTACTGTTCCTTTGCTGGTGTTAATTTTGCAGTCAGTAAAACACTGCAGCTGTGTTTTGCAGCTCTGCACCCTTCCTATCTGGTATGACTGAAATTAGTGGCAGTTCTCTTTGTATATATATATGGTAGAGATTAAACTTTCTGTATCAATACAACAAGGGGTAATGGCTTCTAACTTAAACAGGGGAAGGTTAAGTTAGATATAAGGAAGAAATTCTTTACTGTGAGGGTGGTGATGGACTAGAAAAGGTGAATGCTCCATCCCTGGCAGTGTTCAAGGCCAGGCTGGATGAAGCCTTGGGTGCCATGGTTTAGTGTGAGGTGTCCCTACCCATGGGATGCAGGGGGGTTGGAACTGGATGATCTTAAGGTCCTTTCCAACCCTAACTGTTCTAAGATACTTGCAAAGGAAGGAGCCTCAGAAGGATTCAGAAGGGCTTGGACACTTGCACTGGCTACTGACATTTTGAGACAGGTTCCCAAGAAGTGGGCATTTTGTAGAACTGTGCAGTGGTTTGAGTTGGAAAGGACCTTAAAGCTCATCCAGTTCCAACCCCTGCCACAGGCAGGGACCCCTTCCACTGGAGCAGCTTGCTCCAAGCCCCTGTGTCCAACCTGGCCTTGAGCACTGCCAGGGATGGGGCAGCCACAGCTTCTCTGGGCACCCTGTGCCAGCTCCTCACTAAGCAACAGATCCCCCAGAATCCAAGGAGTGGAGATGTTCTTCCAAACCTTGGCTGGTTTCAGGGGCTGAGGAGTAGAAACAACTTACTAGAGATGAGCATCAGCCAGAGAAGGGATAACATCATGGACGCTTTTGTAAACAGGTTTTGAAAGAATGTTGAGAGCGAGTAAAAATAAGACTTAAGAGGGAGGGAGAGCATCTTCAAAGTAGGGACTACGTGGGAGGAAGTCGTGTTGACTTTTCGCTCCAAATGCAATAACTCCCTATCATTTCCTGCACTTTATTAATAACTGCTCTTCTGTTTAAAAATACTTTAATCCCTTTTGTAGCTGGAGTGACTCATCAGCTCTCTTTTCATGGCTGAAGACGATGTCTTCCAGTCTCAGCCACCAGAACAGTGTCCCTAGGGAGTAGCATGGTGCGAAACCAGCAGTATGTCCTTCTTTGTTCCCACAGATCCACCAGTCTGATTAGTCTCATTAATTTTAAGAGGCAGCCAAACATCTATGGTTATGAAACAAGAAGTCAGCAATGCCATAGTGGGCTGCTATGAGACATGAATCTATTAGGAGCAAGAGGCTCCTGCTGCATTGCATGAAGACATGGTGCTACATTATAGTGCTTCGTCGCATGAAGACATGGTGCTACGTTATAGCACTAGAAGCACAGTTTTGCCTGCTTTTCCTCTCATTGCTTATGAACAGATAGTCCTGGGAGACTTCACACTTTCTCCAGCAGACCAGCGAGTAGGCTGTGCAAAGAGCCCCTTTTTAGCAGGGCCTCTTGCAATAGGATGAGGGGGGGTGGTTTTGAACTAAAAGAGGGGAGATTCAGGCTGGATGTGAGGAAGAAATTCTTTACAATAAAGGTGGTGAAACGCTGGCACAGGCTGCCCAGAGAGGTGGTGGATGCTCCATCCCAGGCCAGGCTGGATGTGACTCTGAGCAACCTGATGTAGTTGAAGATGTCCCTGCTCATTGCAGGGGGTTGGACTGGATGGGCTTTGCAGGTCCTTTCCAACACAAACTATTCTATGACTCTGATATTTCCAAGAAGCAGGTATCATGCAAGCAGTAGGTGCTTTTGGCTCTGGGCAGCCTTGTTACTTGCCAGCCAGAAGCAGGGTTTGGCTTAAGCATGGCCTGTTTCTGTCTGCAAGCCCAAATAGACCAAAGCACTGTTTCCTACTGTGGGTCAGGAGAATGACGTGGGACCAACACACTGTGTTTGGGGCACGGCAGTATGCTTGGGATGGAGGGAGCCCACTGTGCTTGGTTAGGGAAGAGTTCACAGCATATTTTTTCACTCTCAGTAGTTAGCACACCATTGGTTTTACCTCCTGTGAGGGGCGGAAAGCCAAGCAAGAGGCTTTTCTGCTGCATCCTTACCGTGTCAATGGAGAGTGCTTGATCCTGCCCTGAGCCAAAAGCCTGTAGTCAGTAGGGGAAAGGTGTTTACAAATGGTTCTTTGCAGTGATGGAAGACGTTGCCTTCCTACAACCTTTAATTCCTTTATTTCCATTCTCTTTGTTATCCCACTACAGAAAGTGATGCAAAGTTGCTTTCCACATGCTATTGCCACAGATGATGGTGTAAGACCACCAGATTTTCTCCTACTGTGAGGTCCTTCAGTCAAGATCAATGGAAAACACAAATATCATTGAGTCAAAAGATGGGGTAAGGACATTTTCCTATCTGCTGACCTGCAGGCAGAGAGGCTGGTTAAGTGTAAAAGGGTCAATTCATCATGCTAGCTTACTTTTAGTTTGAAAGTAATCCTTTTTACACCACTGACATTACTTTCCTGCTTGTTGTCTATGTCAATGCTGCAAGTAGAGCAAATTAGGCTTCAGGGATGATGATCCATAGATCTCAGCTACAACTCAGCTTATATTTGAAGTCTATGAGAAAGGAAAATGTGGTGGAATCTCCATTTTTTGAGGTCTCTGTTTCAATGCATCAAGACAATAACTCCCTGAGAGATAGACTATCCTTCAAGTGGCTTTTATGAGCTGTAGACAGGATTATTGACTTGGTTTCTTTAGACTGGGCTCTGCAGCAGATCAAAGAAGGTGTTTGTAATCGTCTTCTAGGAACCTGACCAATGTCAGTGTTGCAAATTCCACATTAATAACCATTGTTTACCACCCAAGAAGGCACAAAGATGGTAAAAAAGTGACATACAGACAAAAGGGAAATAATAAGAGGGAAAATGACTGCTTTCCAAGGGCAAAATTTGTTTGAGGATAATTATGAAGAAAACTATGCATAGTTTAATCCACACCAGATCTCCTGGTGAGCATATAAGCATATTCACACTATTAATGTTTCCACTCAGATGAAAATTACCATTGCCCTACATAGAAACTTGTCAGTAGAGAAGTGGAGATGATGAGAACCGAGGTCCTACTGGGGTAAAGATTGAGTCCCACTATGAGCAATGTGAGCCAAGCACATGCACAACCCTGTAAGGTGATGTCTGAAGATGCTAATAGCTTGCTTTCACCAGTTTAGTTAGCTCAGAGGAAGAAGGAACTGAAGCTACCTGTGCTCCCATCACCCACAAACAAAGCTGTGTGTAAGCTTCTCCAGGGTATCAAACAGCACTTTGATTTCAAATTTGAGCATTCCTTCTATTCAGATCTAAACACAATGGACTTTATCTTTGACGGGTTCATGGGGCCCTCGAATGTCAGGTCTGTAACCCTGTGGAACAGATCCTCATCACTGTCTATTGTTTTCCACCACATGAAGATCTCCTATAGAAGCTACATAAATAGCCCATTCATAAAAGTATAAAACCGTACTGTACCAAGACAATAGACCCGCAAGGCCAGCAACATCCCTGGTGAAGTTAGCAGAGTTAAACACGCAAAGGATTTCCCTCTCTCCTCAGGTTCCAGTGCACAATCCCAATAACCATCATCTCTCTCATCTCCACTTCCACCACTGCTTCATAAAGACTGGGAAATAAAGATCAAGAGCAAAGACTTTAACTACTTGGAGAGCTCTTGTGTTCGTGGTCTGGAATGGGCTATGATAGTGTACAGTAAGATAGAGTCTATTATCTAGCTCTCTTTAAGATGACTTCTTAAGAAAGTTCCTTTGTTTAAAGCAGCAGCAGGTAAGTACGGGGGGGGGTCTCCTCATAGCATTGCATGCACGAGAACTAACATTCACATATGCTTGGCTTTCCCTCTTCCATATGTACTCCTTGTATTCTGCTTTGCTTAAAAACTTAGGAGACATTAAATTGTTCATCAGAAGATGCCCCATCCCTGGCAGTGCTCAAAGCCAGGTTGAACACAGGGGCTTGGAGCAAGCTACTCCAGTGGATGGGGTCCCTGCCCGTGGCAGGGGGTTGGAACTGGATGAGCTTTAAGGTCCTTTCCAACACAAACCAGTCTGGGATTCTATGATAAGATGCATTTTCAGATGTATATTCAGATGTGTTTATATTATATGATGTATTTTCAACCTGCATTTGGTCATAACAGGAATTTCCTTTGGTCCTTACTTGAAAAGAATTAGATTTGGAAAATATAATGGGGATGTGGATCTAGTTTACAGTTGTATTTATGTATGTCCAGGTCATTTACCTCTTTCTTGGACACATAATCTTTTATCATGGCACGATGCATTTGTATCACATCACTGAGTCCTTCACAGCAGCCCACAGTGGTGACTTATTGGCAGGCCACTTCTTAAGGTCAACATCAGCCTTGCCTTTACACAAAGCAGAAATGCTCTTTCTACCTGATTAAGCACCACTGTAAGTGAGCAGTGGGAGGCCAAGGATTCTCGAGTTAAAAGGCTGATTAGTCTGCCTTAAAATAAACTTAAATTGGACCAAAGGTGAATGATCCAGAAAATAACAAAGTGCAGTTAATGCGGGTGGAAATGGAACGAACTGTACTCTGCCTTTTTGGCTTTATTTTAGATGTTACTGAAAAGCGATAAGCACTATGCATGACATTGTTGAAGAGCTTGAGTGGATGAGCCTCTTGTCTTTGGCCAGATGCTCTTAGTGTTTATACTAAGATAAACAAGAGTCTCCTTGGTATGCATCCAAGGAGCTGAGGCCTGTCTCATGTCACATAAGCCCAAGTATGTCCCTTGAAAAGCCCAGACTCTTTTTGCAGTCCTTCACAGCACAACCAGAACATTTTGACCTCTTTGCTTAACCCTAAATTAAATTTGCCTTTGGCATTTCGGGCCTGCAGGGTCAATTTACAAAGCATTTGGAGCTGCTCTGTTCCCACCATTATAAAGTCCAAAGAATGTCAACTCACAGCGGTACCATAGAGCTCAGCTCCGGCCATCTGCCCATCACTGTACATGTACTCTGTACATCGGCTTTGTTAAGTACATTACTCACATGGTTTTCCTTGTGGTAGCTTCTTATATTCAAAGTGCACTGAGGATGGAAGAGAACACACAGGAAGATTTATAGATTTCCCTGGGAGAGACCTGGCATTGAAAAGCATCACCAAATGAAAGACGGAGGCATTGAAATGTGCTGCTGTAATAGGAATGCAATGAAAGCTGTAATATCAGCAGAGGATGCTGGTGAAATTACACAGTTATTTCAATAGCTGTAGATTTCTCTGGTGCCCTGTAACCTCATATTCTGGGGGAAAAAATAGCTTGAAAGAAATAAAGGTGCTGCACCAGCAATGCTTGTGATTTGATAAAAATCAGTCTTTCCTGCATCAATATCTCTTAACTATGCAGCCAGGGACAACGTACGGATTTCCAAGTCTGAACTGAAACAGGGTAGAAAGTTCTTTCCTGGTTTTAATCCTAAGACTCTTTCCTGTAGATGCTGTATCTTGTACTTACTGCCCTCGGGGGCTTGGTGTTTCAGTAAGAACTGTACCCTCTGAGGTTCACGGAGGGCTGGGCTGTCCCTGTATGAGTACACAGCTGTATAACATCCTAGGCAGGGCCAGAACTAGGATCTGACTCCTGATCTGAATGGCTTCTTGGTCCAGGTAGGAATTACCCTGAGCCAGCTCCTTTGCCTTGATGTATCTTAGGAAGATGATCAGTACTTCGGGGAACTAAGCCAAGTCTTTGTCCCTCTTATTCTGCTCGGTTGGGGTCAGATGTAGCAGTGCCAAGTGTCAGCAAAGGGCTGGGCAACCCTAAGAATGAAGACCCGTATGTTCTTAAAAGCAGTAAGGTTTTCAAACTGGAGGTGTTGGGGGTAGGACTATTATTAGTTCTTAAATTGAATCGTTTTCCTGAGGTGATTTGACCTTCTGACTGCAGAGGTTTGTGGGCTGCACAGCTGTGCATGGCTGGGATGTCAACATTGGCACACACAGCCGCCAACATTGCTCAGAGGTCAAGCTCCTGAAACGATGAGAGAGTCCGAGCAAAGGAAGAAACCTAAAGCATGGAAAAAGGAAGGAGGCGGGGGAAGTCTGAACCTTAAATGTTTGTGGCAGATCCTAAATTATGGCAGGAGGTTCTAGTGTCTATAGTCATGATCAAAGCCAGGATCTGACCAAGAATCAGGCTTCATTCCCAACTCCACCCTCAGCTTCAGCAAGGCCAAACCAATTCTCCTAACACTTGACAAAGCAGACCTATCCCAGGGTAGAGTTTTTCCAGCATGCTGGGAAAAAAATCTGGCAATGCCTCTGGACAGCTTCAGGGATCAAAACACTCAAGGGCCTCCTACATTGGTAAGATTTTCCTATGATTCCTTGTTTGGGTTTCTTTTTATAGATTTTGCCTTTCCTTTAGAATGACAAACCCTAAATGTGTTTGCTTTATTCCTCTCTCTTCAAAACAGCTCTTGACTGGGGTAGCAAAAGAGATGCAGAAGGATGGAAGAGGCTGTGTGGTGGTCAGCAGTGTGGCCATGCTGGGTATCCGATGGCCATGTACCAGCCTGCAGCTCACGTCTGGCTCCATCACTGATGGCACGGGTGAAATGCTTTTGGAGGCTGAAGGACATGGAGCTGCTGGAGCGAGTCCAGAGAAGGGCCACGAAGATGAGGTGTCCCTGCTTATGGCAGGGGGGTTGGAACTGGATGATCTTAAGGTCCTTTCCAACCCAAACTGTTCTATGATTCTATGATCAGGGGCTGGAGACAGGCTGGGAAAGTTGGGGCTGTTCAGCCTGGAGAAGAGAAGGCTGCGTGGAGACCTCAGAGCAGCTTCCAGTATCTGAAGGGGACCTATGGGGATGCTGGGGAGGGACTCTTCATTAGGGACTGTGGTGACAGGACAAGGGGTAACGGGTTCAAACTGAAACAGAGGAAGATCAGGTTAAATTTAAGGAAGAAATTCTTTGCTGTGAGGGTGGTGAGGCACTGGAATGGGTTGCCCAGAGAAATTGTGAGTGCTCCATCCCTGGCTCCATCAAGGCCAGGTTGGACAGAGCCTTGATTGGCAAGGTTTAGTGTGAGGTGTCCCTGCCCATGGCAGGCGGTTGGAAGTGGATGATCTTAAGGTCCTTTCCAACCCAAACTATTCTATGATTCTATGGTTTCATACCTTTCCTGCTCTCTCCATCCCTTTTTATGTTATCCCAGCTCCAGTTAATAGCTAAGAGCAGGAATGCCCTCCTCCTGCAGGGTTAGGAGAGCCTCCCAGGATGCTGCTTGGCAATCCATCTCCAAAAAGCATGTAAAGGCTTTGAACAATTTGTGAGCAAGTGGTATTTTTATGTATATGGAAGTGTTCAGGCCTTGAAATACAGGCTGTATTTCTGCATTAACTCAAAGTGGATGATATCATACCCTTGATTAAATCACTGGGCACAATGATGGTAAATCTGGCTTTATATTGCTAGTGTCATCTTATTCTCCCTGCTTTATGTCTCCTTCACCATGACAGCGTGGCAGTGAAACGCCAGCATGGATGTTCCAGCATCCATGTCATTTAATACAACTGTCTCCAGTGCTATAGAATAGATGGCTCAATCCTAAACAGATTAACTCCCTCTGAGAAGCTACACAAAGGTGATTTATGTTCCCCTGGATACCCATGCAAATACACAGCCACACAAAGAGCTGACTTGCATGCACATCAAGGAGAATATACACCCTGAAATATCCCTCACCACATCCAAAGTCCTGCAGAGAGGAGCAGTGTGAGTAATAGTGAGAAGCTGATCCCAGCCTATGGGGATTTTATTAGGCTAAGTAATATTTATCTACGTTCATATATCTAGAGCCCAAATCCAGGTTCATGTGGAATAGGACACAGGTGACTCACTCGGTGGGATTTGCTTGTCTCTAAAACACTGTTCTTCTGGGAAGTTCACAGAATTAAACTCTTACTGATGCTTCTTTTCCATATGTATAAATTTACAACATCAAGCAGCATCTTGAAGACAGAGTAGAAGCCTGTCCCTAGAATATAACATGATACCACATGAATTTCCATGTTTCTGCTCCATTTAGTAACAACCTATATTTCTAAGCCAATGGCAGAATAGTTTTTCTAAACCACAAGCAAATGTTTTCTCTCCTTATAAAATGCGACGTCCTGATCAATGTTTGATGGAAAACTGAAGGAAAATTATGATAGTCTTTCCACTGACCTCAATGCATTTGGACAGAGACCCCGAAATAGAAGTTGGAACGGGATGATCTTAAGGTCCTTTCCAATCCAAACCATTTTGTGATTCTATGATCAGAAGAGATAGTGAACTGGAAATGAAATACCAGAGATAAGTACATAGCCTGAAATCACTGCAGGAACAGTGTTTGTCTGATGTTTCAGTGCAGTTGTATTTTAAAACACACTCCCGGTGTGGTTAGAGCAAACGTTTTCCTTAAATGAAAAGCAATGGAGTCACTCAGACTTCCCCCACTTTGAACGCTGATGGCATTTTTCATCTTTATGCCTTTCTCAAGAGCTTGTCCAGAGAAACACGAGATTCTGCTGAAGCAATAGGGGAATTTATACATTCAGAGCAGATTCTGCACCATTATGACTCCAACGTATAATGCTGAGGCAATAAAATTTATGACTGTCTTCTACAGTGCTTTAATGAGGCATTGCCAGGCTCACTGTATATTTGCAAATGTCTTAACAGATAATGATTTTAAAGAGTGCTGGAGTGCAGCTGCCAGCACAAACGGCCATAACACCAATTATCTGTGCAGGATTTAGTCATTATGTTGAATCAAAGGCAAAACTGAGTCATCGGCCAGTTTTCTCCTCCAGTTTGTGAGGGAAGTCAAGGGAACGCATTCCTTCTGGACACATCTCCTGTTAGTTGTCCTCCCATTACAGCTCTGCTGCTAGCATAATCCTAGCAATTAAACAGAACCTTCTGATGAGACTTCTTCTTTTTAATCCAGTTTGTTAAAGGGTATAAGTGTTTAATCCAGTTTTGGCATGCCTGCTTTCCCAAGCATAGCCCTTCTTCTGAAGGCAACAAAGGTGCTTTGATGGTGCTGATGGTTGCGTAGTTGACTGACACCCCACTTGAGCAAGTGACCCATAAACTCACAATCATTTAGAGTCGTACGGGATCAGGTATAAGATTGTGAAGGTGAGTGGATTGACAGAATTAAGCATGGAAATGTTTACATGCATTCCATTGTCCTTCATATGCTCACAGAAGACTCTCCATTCCCAAACATACGTGGGTCCAGAAAGTGCAAGAAGCATCATAGAATCCTGGAATGGTTTGGGTTGGAAGGGACCTTAAAGCTCCTCCAGTCCCAACCCCTGCCATGAACAGGGACACCTTCCTTTAGAGCAGCTTGCTCAAAGCTCCATCCAGCCTGGCATAGGCTCTCTTGTGTTGACTATCTCCAAACCCTTCTATGTTGTTCAGCCATCACAGAGTGAGTCTGTCTGAGGAGGAAATGGCAAACTACTGCAACCTTCTGTCCCTTCTCTTTCCCTGCCAAGAGACATGCCAAACCCAGTAGCTAGTTTGTCTAAGGTTACACCAGCTAAGTGTATAGGGTTTGAAGTGTTCATGGAAGGTGCAATGACTGATGCTAACTTTATTTCCCCTAAACTTTGACTCAAGTAATAGGAGGCAGCATCTTCCTTGTTTCCCCTGGGAAGAAAGGCAATTGCAGCCCACTGAGCTCTTCATCTTCCTCTGTCTGCTGTTTACAGCAAAGGGAGAACCACTTGGATGTAATTTTTCCCATTGAAAGCTCAAGGGAGTGTTGGCTCATGTGAGGAGGTAGGAGGAGGAAGGTACCACACAAACACACAAAAGCTTCCCCTACCTTAACACTACCTTAACACTGTGTGTCTCCAACCCTTACAGCCTTCAAGAGTAGCCTTTGGCAAAGCTGAAAGCTGCTTCTGGTTTTCAAAGCATGGAATCCCAGGCATAGCATCCCTTCTGGGAAGTCTCTGTTTCAGCAGCTATGTGTTTGTAGGATAGCAAGGGCTGGTCTAACCACTGACTCAGCTGTCCCACCAGGAAGGTCAGATTCTTATTCATAGGTCATGGTGAAGTGATTAGTTATGAATTTCCACCATGCTGGGCTGCAGTCAAACCATCTCCATGACCTCACCGTTAATCTCAGCAACTCCTCTTGGTTTGATACCAAGTTGAAGCCATGGAACGATGCCAGGGCACCCATCTGCTGTGGCTCTTCCTTCTCTGGAGGCATCCCTCAAGCAGTCACTGTGTGCTGACTGAGTCCCAAGGAACAACCTTCAGCATCATTTCGTGGCTGCTCCCACACCTGACTGGCCAGCTAAGGCAGAAAACTATTACTGTATCTTCCAGGTCAGGTATGAAAGGAAAGGGTGTGATGAGCTCACTGGCTTAATATCCTTAGCTCCATGGGCTGATTTACAGTACATATTTTGGTAAGGTCTAGAGACCAATTCTTCCGTTCTAATAAAGCAGATAAATGAAATGGAAGCATTTTCCTGCAAATATTTTAATGTGCAGGGCTTTCCCCCCTGAAATAAATGAGATTTTTAATTTACCCTCATTCACTTGGATGCATTTGATACAAAGGGGCTGTCAGCTGCACCTCCCTGTTGAGCGTACAAGGGGAATGTCCTTGGGCTGCTTGATTCCTTTTCTGTCAAGGAATAGAGGCACATGTGAGGCTTAAAACAGCAGGACTTTGCTGATTTGCTTTACCTGGAAGATCCTGAAGATAAATAATTGATGCTGTGGGTTACATGCAGCAGTTTCTCTCCAGTCTCACACTCTGCAATTTCTTCTTATATACCAGGTTGGATGGGGCTTGGAGCAACCTGGTGTAGTGAAAGGTGTCCCTGCTCATTGCAGGGGGTTGGAACTGGATGAGCTTTAAGGTGCATTCGAACCCAAACTGCACTATGATTCTATAACACTTCATAAACACGTTCACTTTAATATATGGTGTCATCACAGGATGAAGATGTCTGAAACAGGTGCTGTAAAAACCACAGAAGGCAGAGAGATTCCCAATCCAACACGAAGCAGAAGATGAAATGGGGACCAAACAGCCTGGCAACTGCCTGAGACCCAACAAGGCTTCGGGAGGAGGAGGTCCCTCTAAAATGCACATTTTGGAGCAGCAGCCTAAACCCAGGTAGAATGTGAGCATTAATCTGCGGATTGCAACATCCACTGAGGTTAGAGTGAAGAGTCAGCTCTTCTGGGCACTGGTGTTGCTGAAAGCAAGTGTTGCTTTCATTTGCAAACCCACAACTCCCATGTGAAGTATTACTTCCCTGTTTTTCAGTGCTAAGACATGTGTCTATATAAAAGCTCTCAGAAATATTGCTCTAAGGCTTCTGTAATTCTTGTTGCAGCTCCCAGCCCTAATAACTACAAGGTGATTTTTCATACATTTCTAAAATTGGCAAGCTAATATTCCTTGAATCAGACACAGAAGAAATATTGCTCCATCCTTTGCCTCTCCTGTCCTCATCAACAAGTGCAATTACAAAACCTTATTTCTTTAGCCCAGGATTTCAGGGCTCCCTGTTAGAGCCATTCTCTGATCCTCCAGAGTCAATCTGAATCCTATTACACCAGGGGAACGTCAACTGATTCATCTTCCACCCCTGATGGCCATAACTTCCATTTCCACCTATCAAATATATGTCATAGCTGGAATGGATGAAAAGCAAAGGTATTGTTACAAGCCTAAAACTGAATGACATTCATACTGAGGAACAAAACCAGTGATACAGGTTCTCTCTCCCCAGGGAACAGAGCATGAGCTCCAGAAATAACAACCTTATGCTTATCAGGGGGTCCACGTGGGTACCATTTGCCACTGTTATTTAATCAACTCAGGACTGATACCTGTGCTGGGAAACAAAACAGCTACGTTGTAGAAATAAAAAACACATCATGGAAGAAAAATGGTATCCTTCAGCCAAAAAAGAGTAAGCTCTTTCCACACAAAGGTTGTGGATGCTTTTAATTCCAAAGCCCCATATGCCAGGGCTGCAGTAATTGATGCTACAGCTTGACAAGCCAGATCAATAATTGATGGTGAGTTTGCTAGTTCTGAACCAAACAACCTCAGCACAAGTTAAATGTATTTGTACCCTGTCATAGGAGCAGTGTGCTTTTAAAATGCTGAGCAGGACCTGGCAGGGTTCTTTACAAGGGGTCTGGTAGAGAGCTGGGTATTTTGAACCCTTTAATACCAGCTTAATTCAATTTAAGGCATACCGCATAATCAGGTTACTGCAGGCATTGGGCGGTTTATCTGGTGTGTGATGGATCCCCCATGTGTTAAACACCTTCCTTCTGCAAGTGTCAGAGCCGTGATTGATTTTTCTATCCCTGTGCTGTTGGAGAGTTCAGTTGCGATGCCATGTGCTTTGTCAGCACTAAAACAGAAGTCCAGGCAGGCAGCACAGAGTGAAATGGTAATGCAGGCAGTGTGTGTCATTCCTATTTGGTGGGGATTAAAGCATGGTATGAAGCTAACCTTTTAAAAGCTCTTTACCCACATATGGAGCATCCATTCACATGAATGGACCCCACAGCCCCGGTGATCTCTTATTTTTAGTCCTGCTCTCCTAATAGAAAAGAGATCATTTGATCTGAAACCAACCTTTTAATGTTGTTGATCCCAGACATAAAGCAAACAAGAGTTAATCCTCAAGTTTTCACTCAGGGAACTCGTATCAGCAGTGGGCTCCTGCCTTGTGTAAGTAACTCAGGATATCTGACTAATTTATTGTGATACATCTTAAAGGTGCAGCAGTGATAAGTTAATGTGTCAACAGCTGCATACACCTAACCATCATAACGTGATACTGCTGATGCCATGTTCTGCTCCTGGCTGGCTTTGTCAGTAGCACCGCCTTGCCCTCCTCATGCTGCAGTACCCAGTCTGCGTGCCATCAGTGTGTGACAGTTGTGCTTTAAATCAGTGGCTCCCATCAAACAGGAGGCAACTCTCAGGCATTCACATTTTTGCCCTGTGGATCCAAGGCCAGAGCACCAAGAGCACGGTGCCGGCTCTCCATAGTCTGTGCAGGAATGTGTGCCTGTTGCTGAAATACTTTCCAGTCTAACCAAAGGTTAACGTATGCATTACCATGCATGTAATTAACACTTCTTCTCTTGCAGCACTTCACCTTTTAACATTAACTTCGCTCTTGTCCTTTTGTCACAGTACTTGGCATTTCCCCTCTGGTTTTTACATCTCCCTGAATTTACAGCACTGCTTTGCTGACCTCAACATGTGTATCTGCAAACCCGTGTTCAAGTCTCACTTATAAGACTCTCTGCTTCAGTGGCACCGTGCAGTGCCCAGTGCTGAGGTGGCTCCTGAGCCAACCCATGGGCAGGGAGGGATGCTCTGTATGTGTCTCCTCTGCATCCACACCTCTCAAGACTTCCCTGCAAGCTTCCTCCTTGTCCGTATCAGCAAACTGAGATGCAGAAGCTCCTTTGCCAGTTCAGGAGCCTGACAAAGTCTTGCTTCCTGCCTGGTTGCTTTCCCCACCCCTGCCCCTGATCCCAAATACCATTTCAGCTGCTCACTAGGCCCACTTCTGACCTCTTGACACTTTTGGTCTTTCAGCCGAGCTTCTTCTGACCACGGCATACGTCAGTGCTCCCAAGGGGTGCCCGTCAATAGCTTTGCTGCAGTTTTAGCTTCTTCTACAGTGCTCAAAGCTTTAGACCTTGACAAAGAACAGAATCAATGCAGACTTTGATTGAAACATTAGCCCATTGAATATTTTAATGCTCAGTATTGCAAGTGATGCAATAGCTGGGAAGATGCTGACTGCAAGCACCCAACTATCCCGGGTGACATTTCTTCTCAGTTTTCTTGAATCCACACCCTCCATAATTAAGGATAATCAAGCACATAACACCATAATTGGTGTTATGTCTCTCTTCTGAGCAGGATTTCAGGTGTCCCCACGAATGACAGCCCATTGTCCCTCCAACGCGTGCTCCAGGAGGGCGAGCTGCTCTTTGCTCACCCGCTTCCACCCTCCCTTGGCTGCTTTCTAAAGAAATGCTGAGAGCATTCTGTTGCTAGCAAACAAAAGAGATGGGGTGTTGCCTAATATTATCTATCCCAAACTACCTCAGAGTATACACCCACACTGTGTGATTAATAAGAGGGACTTCTTTAATCAGCACTCATTTCCTGACCAGATGCCAAAGCCTCCTTTTCCCCCCCGACACTTCCTTGTTGAGTTCAGTGTTTCCCTTAGATTTACGGCATCCACAAGGCACCATGCTCGGGTGGTGGTTGGTCACCCCGCAGGGAGCATGTATCTGCCAGCAGTGATCACCAGCACTGTACAATGGAGGGAGGTCAGTGGCATTATGAGCAACCTGCTCTAGTGGAAGGTGTCCCAGCCCATGGCATGGAACTGGATGAGCTCTAAGCTCCCTTCCAACCCAAACCAGTCTGGGATTCTGTGATTCTAACTAAAGGGGTATGTAACCTAAGTGTCAGGCCCTAGAGTGAGGCAGGGGCTTGGCTGAATGCAATGGCAGGGATGGTGAATGGGTGAGGACAGCCTGTTACAGACAGTGCTGTGTCTGGAGCCAGGAATGGAAAGGGAAAGCAAGCAAGCGAAATACTTGGAGGCTGTTTTATCCCATCCTGCTGTTTGTTTCCCCTCTTCCTCTGGCCCTGCTCCTACCAGGAAAACACATCAGGCTGAGGAGGCTTAACTGCCTTCCCACAGCGTGGTCATAGAGGTACAAATGAAACTTGAAACGCCCTTAGGATAAGGACACCATAAACCCTGTACTTCCTCCTGCTATTCCCATCACTGCATTATGCTTCCTAAGAGGGGCAACAAGTGCCTTGCTATGTGAGTGCTTGCTTGCAGACTGTTTCATACTGCACCACTCCCTTTGAAGGCAGTGAGGAGTTTCAAAGTCAAAACACTGGGATATATAGGGAAAAATGGCCCTTTTCTACTGTTGTTTTCTGAATTATTCTTTCACCGTCATAAGAAAGCACAAGGGAGGAGATGGATTTTAAAAGACCAAAGGAAATAAACATCATCTGAACTCGTTTGACTCCGCTTGCCAGGCTTGGAATTTTTAGTGTTTTTAACATATCAGGAATGCCTGCAATTCTCTGGAAACCCAAAGGCTCGCTTGTGTTTTGCCTTTCGCTTTAGCCTGATGAAAGACGAGCAAAAGCCCGTGTTTTGCTTTTTCCAGCCTAAGACAAAACTTCTCTAAACAAGGAGGACTATCCAGGTCAACAAAGCAGGAACAGGCTGCACCATGGAACAAAAAACATCAGCTCCGTTTCCAGAGAGGTGAAGAATCAAAGGCCTTGTCCCTGCCAGGAATTCCCATCTCCCAGAGAAACTCAACTCAGTTTGAAAAGACCAGAAAAGCCTCTAAATTGAGGATATTTTTCCTCCCCAAAGGGAAAAGGGGCTGTTGCATTCTCTGTCTCATAGAAGACCCCTCAAACTGAAAGCCAGATGTATTGTCAATGCCTTACAAATCACTGCTTTTGAGCCTCTCTCGTTGCTCCCCAGCCACTGGAAGGGCTGATTTATGTTCCCTGGGATAGGTGATGACACCTCAGTCATCTTGGAAAGTTGTTAGCACAAGGAATCCCACTGGAACAAAATCACCTGCAAAGCTGCCTGTTCATGAAAGGTATGTGCAGGCTCCCATAGACAGGGCTGGGCCAAGCTGTAGTCAAGTCATAAAATACAATCCCTTGGTCTGTTTTTCCCTAAACTGACTTCTCTAAGGCAAAACCCCTTCAGCAGGTATTTTAGCCAGGCTCTAATGATGGTTTGAGTAATCCCACTCACAGCAGTCCAAGGTATCTCTAAAGCAGCTCTCTGGATTTAGCTGTTTAGTCAGCCAAGTCCAACCCATTCAGTTTTGTTCTTCTTCTGAAAGGATTCAATATATTCAAATGCATTGTGACAATTGCATCGACCTAAAAAGGCACCTAAAAAAAATCATAACAATAATAAAGGGTATGTAGGAGGCTGCCAAGAATTCCTTAGGAAAGTTGTTTTAAATACATGTGCATAAAACCCAGCACTTTCCATTCCAGGCACGACTGACAGTGTTAGGAGCTAGAGCTGGGGAAAGCATTTAGGCTTGCTAAATGGTGGTGAAGTGATGGCGAAAAAGAATTCCATTCTTTCTTTTCTTGGATGAGTAAAGAACAACTTGTAAAAATCACCTTCATCAAATCCACAATTATGGATTACGGGAGCAAAGCCCAGCTAAAACAGGAACTTGCAGGGAAAAAGTGAGGCTAGCTCAGCAAACACGTTAATACAAGCTCCGCATACTTTGCTATATTCCAGCAGTGGCAAGGAGGGTGCATTCATTTGAGGAGCCGATTCTGCCACCCTCCATTGGCTGGCATTTAACAAATTGCACATAATTACTGGAAAAATACAAGATGGGAAGAACTCTGCTTCCTCTGGTTGAAAACCACTTCTTTTAAGTTTCTTTTTACCCAGCCTATGCTGCATATGCTGGTTCTGTAGTCATGCTGTTTGCCACAGGCAGAGCTATCACTTCATCGATGACATGGCCTTCTCCCAGTCAAGTCAACCAAGACTCATCCTGTGTAGCTCCTGAAGGATCAGGTATCCAGACACTCTGGCAGGGCGACTGCTGATGATTTCTGCTGATGTAAATGCCCTTGGGATGAGGTTCAGAAGTTTAGGGTGAAGCCCTCTTGCACTCACCAGCTCTGCCGCTGGCAGCTGTTTCGCAAGGAGGCACATGCCAACCACATTGTGTTGCAACCCTAACAAATAACTCTACAAGGTTCAAGTATTATCACTGGGAGGGAATTCACGTGAACAAATGGCTCCAAAAAATGAGCTCTCCCTCTTTTTGGCTCCATTTTGGTGTCCCATGTCATAGAATCACACAATCACAGACTGCTTTGGGTTGGAAGGGACCTTACAGCTCATCCAGCTCCAACCCCTAACACAGGCAGGGACCCCTTCCACTGGAGCACCTTGCTCCAAGCCCCTGTGTCCAACCTGGCCTTGAGCACTGCCAGGGATGGGGCAGCCACAGCTTCTCTGGGCCATCACCCTGGGCCAGCGCCTCAGCACCCTCACAGGGAACAGCTTCTGCCTCAGAGCTCAGCTCAGTCTCCCTCCTCCTTCAGGTGTTCTGTGGCGACTGTATGTCCTGCTGCATCTCTCCATAGCTGCCATGGCCAGAGCTATGAGAGGCAGCTCAACAGGAGAAGAACCTCCTAACACCTTCCACTGTTTTTCCTCTTTTTTTGCTCCATTTTAGTTTCACTTTTTTCTGACAGTGGCAGCTGTACTGAAATATGCAAAGTCATGAAAGGCTGTGGGCTGCCTGAGTTCACGCTGCTTGGCATAAATACCCCTGCTATTCCATTTGCTTCCAAATATCTATTTTAGCTTTGGATTTGAAGTAGGAGTAGCTCCTACCAAGGGAACAAGCACCAGTTTCTCAGTGTGGTGATGCCTTCTGGGCCATTCAAAGTACAGATGTATTATGGCAGGGGGGGTGGAACTAGATGATCTTAAGGTCCTTTCCAACCCTAACTATTCTATGATTCTATCAGTGGTGGAAGTTGTTTTATGTTAGCTAAGAGGGTCATAGCTCTGGGGTAATTACAGCCCTGGATGGTATTGCTGTAGCTGATTTACATTTCAGAGTGTTTGCAGTAACATGCCCCTTGGTGCAACATCTCCCACTGAAGTATGGAAAAGTATGTCATGCGAACATCTCCTTATGGTACCTCGAAGGATCTGCAGAACAGTCGGGCCACCCCAGCTAATACTGGCATGTCCTACTTCTCTACATGTGTTAACCATCTCTATACTTGTTCTGCTCTTCCCTCTCACCTACTCCGCTTTTGCTGCTCCCAGAAGAGAACAACTCTAGGTCATGAGCATCTACCTTACAGCCATAGCATATGGGCTCCAAAACTGCCTGGCATCTTCTGTGGGAAAGTCAAGAAACAAGCTGTAGTGACACTGCCTGCTAAATGCTGCGGGAAGATCACTGGGATTCATTGCTATTTCCATACCACTATGACAGGAGAAACTAATTTAAGGCACTTTGAAAACGTAGCTGTGTTCTGAAGGCTGAAACAATATGGGCTGAGAGCAAAGGCCACGAGCACTTCCTTTCTGAGGAAGCTGAGCACGCTGAGCATGTGTTAGATAGGCAAGGCCTTTCTAAATCAGTGGGTAACGTAACTGCTGTAGCAAAGGGCCCTTTGCTTTCTAGGATTCACAGGTTATTGCAGCCATCTTTTGCCACCTTTGCAGTCCTCCTCCACTGAAGCCAGCAAGAAAAAGTGAAATAATTGAATCTTTTTCAATAATAAAAAAAAACCCTGTCAGGAAAAAAGGCCATGATCAACCCAGAGAGCAAACCCCTTTGAAAGTATCTTTGATATCTACCCTCCAAGCTATATTTATGGCATCTCCTATTGAGACTGGTGGCAATTAGGCACTTAGATACCTCTATGGTATCTAAGGCTTCCCACTCCCCCAGCAGTTCTAACAAAAGCTTTTGAGTGTGATCGCCTGCAGGAAGAATTAGTTTGGAAGAGGGAAATGGGTTTACAAGTTGTGAACTCAGACAAGGACATTCGAACAACAAAAACCTGGCCGACTCCTTTGTTCAGCCACAAAAGCCAACCACCATTTGGCTGAAACCTTCCTTTTTTTTCCACTGCATCTTCTTAAATGAGCTTTTGGAAAGTCCATTTGTAAGAAGCAGATAAAACCAGCTGCCAGCAAGGAAATGCTGTCTCATACTGGATAGACTTCGTTTTGACAGATGCTGTGGCATCAGTCAGAAACTGTCCCCACCATCATCCTTCTGCAGCAATTGTTCTGCAGGGAAACCTCCCCATGCTGGGGTGTTGCAAGAGCATCAGAGAACCAGGAAACTCCTTCCCAACACAACGGGCTTTTATGAGAGAAACAGCACAGACTGGTTCTTGCCGGGTGCCTTCCTCTGCTTCTCCTTTCCCCAAATAGACACACTGTCTGTACCCTGTTTGCTGCACAGCTTCTCCCCCAGACTCTCCTCCTCCTCTGAAATCCTGCTAAAGAGTGAATGAGATAGGACTTGCAGAAGCAGAGGCTTTTGAAGGAAGTTTAAAGGAAGCTTCTGAATAGCCTTGGCTGGGTGAATGCTGAGAGGAATGTGAATGTGTCTGCCTGTGCCTGGAAATAGAAAGGATGGCAGAGAATTATTCAAGGTATTTCGAGAGGTTATAAATAAAAATAATGAGATGAGATTTCAGAAACATTAAAGCTGAATATCAAGGGGAATTTCCTGGCAGTGGATGCTATGGGTGTTTCCTAGTGGTTTCTTAAGAGAAGTGATGGAAAAGGTAGCACTAAAGGCACAAAGGGGAGAAGGCATTGGGAAACACACAACAGGCAACTCTATACTTCTGGGTAGAGGTGTGCAGAATCAGTCCCTTCCATCTTCCCTAAGTTCTTAACAGTAATGTTACCCTAATGCATGTCCCCACCTAGCCAGGAGCAATGTGAGCACCACATTTTTGTCATAGGAGTTCCTGCATTAGGTTACAGGGTTATGCCTTTACGTATTTCATTTATATCAGCATTTTAATCCTCCAGTTACCAAGTCCCATGTTACTCAAAACCCATCTGTTTTGCATACGCCCAGCAATAAAATCACAAACCACCTTAGACATTATTTTACTCAAGGGATGCCCAGACACTGAAAGAATATTCCTGATATAAAAAAGCCAGGGAGGGAACAGGGCATTTAAGTAACTTTACAGCAACAAACTACAACTCAAATTAACCAGTGCACTGCTGCACAGGAGACAGTCGGGGGTTGTAGTATGCTGGAATAGCTCAGCTGTACACACAGACCTTAACGGCTTGTCTAATGCCAAAGAACCAAAGTTGCTCTCAGGGACAGGATGTGGGTATTCAAATGTGCAGTCATTGCCCTACCCAGGGAGAGGGGTAAGTGATGATGAAAACACAAATTCCTTTACAGTGCACTACTTTCTTTCTAGAAGTATCTTGAAAACGTAGTGCATCACTAGTTAACACTTGTTCTACTACTAAATAGGAATGTCAATTAAATGGTAATGTGACATTTTGCCACAATCAGGTTATTAATTTAATGATGTAAAGATCCTCATTAATTAGTTTCTCTAATTGCAATGTTATTTGCTTCCTAAGACCAAAATTGTAAGTATGATCTTCTGCAAGAGTTTCTACTCCAATACTTGTATAAGGCCCTTGGACCCACAATGTTCCGTCCAGAGGGACGTCGATATGCTTGTGAGGTGGGCTGATGTCAACCTCATGAAGTTTAACCAAGCCAAATGCAAGGTCTTACACCTGGGTCGGAGCAATCCCAGGCACAGCTACAGGTTGGGCAGAGAGGAGATTCAGAGCAGGCCAAGGAGAAGGACTTGGGGGTGGTGGTCGATGAGAACATGAACATNGGTTGGGCAGAGAGGAGATTCAGAGCAGCCCAAGGACAAGGACTTGGGGGTGGTGGTCGATGAGAACATGAACATGAGCCGGCTGCAGTGTGCGCTTGCAGCCCAGAAAGCAACCGTATCCTGGACTGCATCCAAAGGAGCATGACTGGCAGGCTGAAGGAAGTGGTTCTGCCCCCTGCTCTGCACTTGTGAGACCTCACCTGGAGCATTGGGTGCAGTTCTGGTGTCCTCAACATCAAAAGGACATG
>NDXB01012285.1:15079-29111 GCA_002631895.1 Agapornis roseicollis | reverse complement strand
TGGGCAAAGAGGAGATTGAGAGCAGCTCTGCGGAGAAGGACTTGTGGGTGATGGTCAATGAGAAAATGAACACAAGCCAGCTTCAGTGTGCGCTCACAGCCCAGAAAGNCAGCTACAGGCTGGGCAAAGAGGAGATTGAGAGCAGCTCTGCGGAGAAGGACTTGTGGGTGATGGTCAATGAGAAAATGAACACAAGCCAGCTTCAGTGTGCGCTCACAGCCCAGAAAGCAACCGTATCCTGGGCTGCATCGAAAGGAGCATGACCAGCAGGTCAAAGGAGGTGATCCTGCCCCTCTACTCTGCTCTCGTGAGACCTCACCTGCAGTATTGTGTGCAGGTCTGGTGTCCTCAACATAAAAAGGACATGGAGCTGTTGGAACAAGTCCAGAGGAGGGCCACAGGGATGATCAGGGGACTGGAGCATCTCCCATACGAAGACAGGCTGAGAGAGTTGGGGCTGTTCAACCTGGGGAAGAGAAGGCTGCATGGAGACCTCATAACAGCCTTTCAGTATCTGAAGGGGGCCTATAGGGATGCTGAGGAGGGATTCTTCATTAGGGACTGTAGCGACAGGACAAGGGGTAACGGCTTCAAACTTAAACAGGGGAGGTTTAGACTGGATATAAGGAAGAAATTCTTTCCTGCTAGGGTGGTGAGATGCTGGAATGGGTTGCGCAGGGAGGTTGTGAGTGCTCCATCCCTGGCAGTGTTTAAGGCCAGGTTGGATGAAGCCTTGGGTGAGATGGTTTGGTGTGGGGTGTCCCTGCTTATGGCAGGGGGGGTGGAACTAGATGATCTTATGGTCCTTTCCAACCCTAACTATTCTATGATTCTATGATATATCCTGCCATATTTTGCTCTGTTGCTTTATCAGCATCTATAGGCTAGCTCTCATTTCCACCTGTAGAACTTGGAAGAAAGCTTGCCTCTGCCTTTAAAAATTATAAAATCTGTACCCCAAAATGAGGAGATCAATTACTTCAAGCTCAGCAAAGACAAACCAGCCACGTGTCTGCATGCCTTGTTTGTAGCCTTTGGTGTATTTGAGAAGCGCAGAGGTAACCTGCTTTCAGAAGAGGAGAAAGGACTAAGCAAACTGCTCAGACTCTCAGCAGAGGTCTTTGGCAGGACTGGGTGGACACAGCTGGCTGTGGAGAAGGATAGTGTTCCAAGCTGTGCCCTAAAAGCATGAGGAGATGGGAATCACAAGATGATGGCTGCGTGTAGTTGCACTCATCAGATGTGTGACATACCACTGCATTTGATAGATACACAGTTGAAAAACATTTTCACATGGCCCCTTGTCTCTGAGAGGCATTCAGTTAACACTCATGCTTTTAAGCTTTGCCATTGAGAAGCTGCTCTTTGGGTACAAAGGGCAGCCTCAGCATGGGGACAGATGGCACTTTACCTCAGTAGGGCCCTTGTAGTTCCTATGAACCTGGAGCCACAGGTGGCCAAGGTTTGAAAGCACCTTTTTACCCCTCTCTCTGTGGCTTCGCTATAACAACTGGAATTTGTTAGATGAAGATGTCTGGTGCAGTACAGGATGCGGGCTGGCAAGGGGCCCCTCTCATGTGCTTGAGGCAGGATCAGAAACCATGCTTGAAGGGGACAATTAATGGAAGAGAAGCAGCTTATTCAGGGACCAAAGGGAATACATGTCTTTTCAGAATACTGTTTTGCTTAAGAAACATGCTTTTAAAGTCAATCCTGCAGCTATATAAACTAACAAGGAGTCTTTCAATTTCATTTTTTTATTACACAAGCCCGCATTGCCTTTACATATATTTTTTTGAAGAGAAAACTATGCGAAGCGCTACATTTTGTCCATCTGATCTTTTATCTGAAAAAGGTAACATCCAGCTATCTTGTCCCAGACACTTATGAATGAAAGGAGCAAAGTGAAGAAAGACTGCAATAACCTTTAGAGTGGTTTTATTTGCTCTACTGCTACAGATGATGCGGTGAGGCAATTGCTACCATAGCTTTTTACAGCGCTTAAGCAGCTGTCATTTTTATTAGGAACAACTCCACATCCAGAAAGTAGCGTCTTAACACAACTGGTTGCATTTTCTTAATTGATGCACAAAGTTCTGTTTAAAAGGCTGCATGTGTTTAAAAGCGTAGCATAATGATTTAAGCAAACAGCTACAGTGACAAGTTTCATTTTGTATGAGCGATATTAACAGCACAAAACCCCCACAGCTTGTTGAAATGTGTTTCACTTTGTATGAGCAATATTAACAGCACAAAACCCCCACAGCTTGTCTAAATGTTTTAATACACTCAAAGCTTGAGTTGTTGTGTAACTCCTCTAAAATCAATATAAAATGGAGCAACCTCCTGCTTTAAAATTTTCTTTGACTTCTGTATCTGCTGTGAGCCTTTCCAGATTTTTTAATCATTTTGTTCAGCCTTCTTCCCCTAAAGTCCCTTTCTTTTCCTTCTAAACTTGGAAGGCTGTACATCTTGATCCGTATTCTACACACCAAATGCCTCAACACAATTTGGAGTACAGATGAGAAATCTCAGTTCTATAAATGGGCATAGAGATATAAGTTCCTAAACTCTAAATCAGTTTTTCTGGGCAGTAATTTTTTATTCCCCCCACNGATCCGTATTCTACACACCAAATGCCTCAACACAATTTGGAGTACAGATGAGAAATCTCAGTTCTATAAATGGGCATAGAGATATAAGTTCCTAAACTCTAAATCAGTTTTTCTGGGCAGTAATTTTTTATTCCCCCCCCCTTTTTTTTTTTTTTTTTAAAAAAAAGCAAGTATATAGATTAATTATCACATCAAGGTTGCCCACTTGAGTCTGTCCTTGGCAGTAATTTAAAAGACCTGGTAAAAGAGCTGCCATGAGAGTTTAACAAAAGCCAAATGAGGTATACAGCAAAAGATGCACCCTAAAAGACAAAGTAAGCTTGCTGCACATGGATTTGTTTAGTCTTTTTGTGAATTACAGCTTCACATGGCTTGAATTTTGAAAATTATCAGCTAAATTCCTGTGGGGCTCAATTTCACGTGCCAGACTGTTTGCACTGTTTTCACAAAAATACAAAGAAAATACACCATACAAGAAATACTTACTTTAACAACTCAGGTATTTGTACACCATGCTGTGAAAGTAAAGTTTGTTTACCAGTTTGCTGATAGCATTACAAGGCTCTGTGTGTTGAAGCCAACTAATCAGCAGCTCATGTTAGTTTACATGGTGCTTAAGTGTGATTTCATGTTTATTGAAAGGGTACAGTAGCATGCTGCTCCTCAAAACATGGCAAAAAACATACCTAAAATATTTTAAGTATTTGAGTGTCCAGAAAATTAAAGGTACTTGGTAACTTGAGAAGAAATTTTGTAACCCTGACTAATCCACCGTTTCTACATAACTCCCTAGATCAGCACACACAGTTTGGGTACAAGTTACATTCCTCAGTACTAGGCAGCTTTCAAAAACCCCAGATTTTAAACCAGCAGCATTCCTGTGTTGTTTCTCCTTCCTTACTGGAGAATTAATTCATTTAACTAAGAATTTGGGGATGCAAGTCCTTACATACTTTTTGTTTAGCTCAGGCTATCTGGAAATGCTGTTTTCTAACCTCTTAGTTATTGTTGCTTCGTTTCTAGGATGATGGTTATGGGGAGTTATGATTGCAGAGAGAATGATTAGAAAGATCCAATGGAAATGCAGTGCAGAAAGACAAGCAGGAAAGGTGCATTCAGCACTGACCTGTACTGCTAAGCAGCTAGGATGCTGCATTTTCAGACAGGATGGATTTGTATTCAGGGGCAAAGCTAATTTCCACAACACTACTTGTGCGGTATTGATCTGAGCAGCTTGCCAGACCCCTTTAGACAAAAAGCAGTTTCACTGCAAATGGTTTTCAGGACCAGAGATATTAACCTGACACCCATGCAATGTTGGCATGCTTGTGGGGAGGGTCCCCTGAGCCTTCTTGTCTCCAGATAGAGTGTGGCAGGGGGCTGGTTCCACAGTGGTGGCTGGGCAAGCCTGCGCTTTCCTTTTTGCCTAGAAAGGTTGGCAAATACTCCTGATGCAGGGGATCAAAAAGCAACATGAAGTCAGCATGCAGGTTTTTCACTTCTCATTCATCAAATGGATCTTCCCATTCATCAAATGGATCACAGCAGGTAAATGGGCTCTTCTGGTGAATTTTTCTGCAAGCTGTCTTGCTTTCTTAATTTGCTTCATTTTCAGTCATTTCTTTCAGTTGAGTATAATCTATAGCTGCCTTCCTTCATTTTTATGTCCATTACCCAGTAAGCATTTCCTTTCTTACAGAAAGAGTGTTTTCTCTCAAATCTTGAGGCATCTAGCGGGAGCTATGGCTGTAGGTGAATTGCACTTGCCATCAGAAGAGGCTGTTGACTTCTCAAGGTGCTGCATCTTCCCACTGCTTTCTTCCAGGCATGTTTGGGGCTCAGCTTCACATGCCATTTTAGGGATTAAGTGGGTCTGGTTTGAAATTGTATGCAAAACACACTTCCCTCAGCACAGCTTCAGAAAAGCACTTTTGGGGGATAAGCAATTGTAATGTACTGCTTCCTCACCTCTCCTCAAATCCCAAACCACTGGGCTTAGCATGCACATGGTCAGCACATGTATTTGCCATTTAAGCAACTTTTAGTCAATATTCAGCACTCTCAAACTTTAAGGTCTGGCCTTCATGCTCAGCATAGCTGTTCCCCAGTGCTGGCCCATACCGATAGGTCTCCATGCTCTCAGCTGGTTTGGACTTTGTGGGGACTGGGTCATGCTGGTAAAGCAATGCTGACTTTATCATCCCAAAGTCTTCCTGGATCTTCACCCCTGAATAGATAGCACCCGAGATGTTTTCTGCCACATGGGCATAGCTCTGAAGGTTTTTCATATCACAGAGGTTGTCACTGTATTTCAGTGAGGATGGCTTGTAGGCCTGGTAGGACACCTTGGTGGTGGTTGTGATAACTGTTTGCAGTGGTGAGGCTATGGGAGAGGGGCTGGGATCATACCTGCAAGGGTAGTCCCCACTGTAGCAAGGGTTGCTGGTTTGCACCTGTCCATAGTCACTGTGGTCTCCACTGACATTTTTCCCCCAAGCTGATTTCAGTCCATAGTGTCTGCCAGGGTTATTGAAGCTTTTATCATGGGAGGTCATCGCATTGTAGTGAGATCCATTCAAACTGAGGGGATCTGTGTCGATGGCAGGACCTGTCAGATCTTTGTAAAATGTTGGGTAAGGGTTGGAGCTTATAAAGGTAGGAACTCCAAACTCATAGCTGCATGGCCTGGGCATGTAGATCCTTGGATTGGAGCACTTGGGGTATGGTGGCAGCTGGTCCTCTTGGAAGCTGGCTGCATCATAAGATGCTTTGTAAAGGTCAGAGTTTTGCAGTGAAGGGTAAGACTGGGCTGGAATTGAAAAACTGGTGTCTGTGATGATACCAACTCTTTCTGGGCCATCCATGCAGGGCAGATTTTGTAGGTTATTGGCATAACCACTGCTGTCGTGGTATCTTCCTGCCTGACAAGGACAAGTACATCTTTGATATTCGCGAATCAATACTGCCCACACACATGTATATATCTCAATGCATATGCTATTGCTTGTTTCAGCCCCAAATGAACAGATGTAGCATGGTGTAAAATGTTGTTTTGCTCAAGGATCCCCAGTACATGCTTACAACGCTGTTATAATCAACTAATGACTTTGACTTACCTCTGAGTTTAGAGGCCTCTTTTTCTGGGAATGGTGGAAAGAGGACATTTGCTTCTTAAATGCACTTCGTCTTGCCTCTGCCTCTAGTTTACTCTCTGGCCTTGGGTGGTCATGGACTCCTTTAGCCTAAATTAATATTAACAAAGAATTAGATTAGAATTGGAAGGAAGTAAAAGAAAATTCAATAAGTAGAATGAGATATAGCCACAGCACAGGAGAATGTGCAGGAGGTACTAAATAACAAGAAGGGATTTACTGTAAAAAAATAAATAGGGATTTGCAGGTATATAGAAAGAAAAAGCAAAGTCAGTGGGGACTGCAGAGCTGATGAAGGAGCAAGGGTGTTACCTACATTTATGGCATTCAGGAGTAACTAATTAGAACCAGGGGGATTTTATACATTTAGTTTGGTTGGTTTTCTACAGTCCAGCATTGCAGTTCTACTTTTTCATAACAACCACCACTTAAACAGTGTAAATAAAAAATAAAGGGGTTTCATGCCACCAGTTTTGGATAGGACTGGAAAGTATATCCTGGAAAGGCATCTGAAGATGCTCTGCTACTGAAACATCTGTGGATATGCAGATCCATGTATCCAAAGCTATATTGATACATGACAAAACAATATATTTAACATGTCCTTACCCCTTACATTCCCTTGAATAGGCCTTCAAATAGTCCCCAAGACAAAGCAGGAAACTTAAATTGCTTTTAAAGTGCTCTCCTTTCTCAAGTAAGAATAAATTTCTAAGAAAAGATTTGTCAACTATTTTGATGGCAAAAATCTTCAGGTTTTGCATGTCTGTAATAGAATATCTGAACAACACCACCACCACCACACATGGGAATTTGAGTACATGGCTAGTTTGCTTACATATACTGACTGGAGAACAGAATTCACTGCCGTTTGGGTCAAACAAAAGAAAAAATCATCCAGCATAGAATGTAATCTCATAGAACAGAGCTTTTTTTTTGTCCTACTGTCACTAAAGACGAAGAAATCAGCATTTCAAATTTTAGCTTTTTAAATTTCCTTCTTTTCTGCCAAGTTTTTAAACTCTTATAATTCAAATATTATTTTCACATGAAGCAGGAATTTTGCATTTCAGCTTGTACAATTTTAGCAAGTTTTTTCTTTCCATTTATTTTAATAGGAAATAAATATTAGGTCCCGGGTGACATTCAGTTGTCAGCTACACCACGGTACAAGACAACCTTTTTGTTAAAAGACTACTCTTTACAGTACACAAATGAGACATGGTGTTGTTGTAGCTAAATTTGAATATAGTTAACTCAGAAGCAGTGCTTTTAAAAGGACACCCAAGCTTTATTTGTTTTTGTTTCTGCCATGTTTGGACTACAGAGGAGATCAGCCATGGACCAAAACACCAACATGTTCACCATGCTCGATGCTATGCAAGGAAAAAAGAATAAAGGAACGGGGTGGGGGGTGGAGAGAGGGGAAAACCGTAAGTCACACTCAATATTATTTTTATACAGGTATAAATTATATATAGTCATAACATATATGTGTGTGTACACATGTATGCATGCTTTTTACCTGGAAAAATATTGCTTTGCCATCAAGCCTCCAGAAGTTAGTGACTGGATAGCCACTGTGTCCTCGGCAAGGGATGAGCTCAAGGGCTGAGTTACAGTTTGGGCAGGCTTTCTCTGCAAATAGATAAATAAATTACTGAAGACACTGTTTAAAAGACAAGGATGTTGTTCTAGAGTAAAGAGAGATCAAAAACAATATGATCTCCCTTCAGTGAAATTTAGATTAAAATACAGTGTTCAAGGAAATGCAACGTAAACTACCAAGTGTAACTGAATAACAGAAACTAGAGCTGCACCATTGAAATAAATACTAATGAGATAATGAATCACAAACCCATTTCCCTTTCAGTATTTACAGACAGACATTGATGAAACTTGGAAATATATATATTAATGTATTCATCACAGTCTTTGCAATGATGCTTTAATCTGCATGCAAACAAGGGTGATCCAAATTTAGAGCTCAAGCCCAACTGAAGGAAATGGGGTCCCTTGGGCATCCCAACTCTCCTTTTCTCCTCTCACTTTGTTGCTTCTGCCGAGCCTTGTCACATATGGCTGGACGAAGTTGTAGCCTGGCCCCACCAGGCAGGGCACAGCTCCGGGAGCACACCACCACCCCCAGGCAGGACTTCTTGAGGATCTGGCAGTTGTGATTGTTTGTGTTGCGCATGGCCCAGCCACTGAGGTGTCTCTGTGCATTCTTCTCCTCACTGGAGTAGATGAGCCGCACATAGCCATCGGGCCATTCCTGGAAGGCATCAAAGTGCTTGGGCTCCTGCAGTGGGACAAACAGAGGTGGGATGGCAAGGCAGCAAGGAGGATAGCAGGAGAACATTAGCAGGGTAGTGCAACTTGATGGTTTTGGACTGTTACAAAGTGGGGAAAAATAGCTTTTTCTGAGATCACCTGAACAGCAGATGAATTGAGAGAATTAGCCATTGAGAGAAAAGCCCTGTGTAAGAGGAAAGACAGTTTGAGCTTCCAGGTCTCAAAAGTCAGCATCCTTTCCTCTTTTGCATCATGACCCATAATAACATGGTTTGTTGTCACAGGTGCTTCTTTGCAGTGAAAGAGATCAACCTCGTTAAAAAAACTTACTGGTCCGCTATGGATCTGTCCAGGCATGATCCAACCCACCCTGCTCACACATGCTTTTAATTAAAGTTCTTTCCATCATATGACTCTGCATCTGCAGGCTAAAAAACAGAAGTTTTAACTAAGGAATGGTTTATTAAAGTGCATCAAAAAGAAGCTGAATAAGGCCTCAGCCAAAAAATAGAAATGAAGTATATCTGCAATAGCAAATTTTAAACACCTGCATAGCGGTTCAGAGAAAGAACATTTCAGTTTGGGATTTCACTGTCTTTCTGGAGTTCCTTACCAAAATAAAATTACCAGAACAACAAAAGTCCAACCAAGATTTTAAACTCCAAGTTTAAAGCAATGAGCAAGTAAAAAGTTTCTGCAACACTCATTTAGCATACGCATGTTAAATATATGTGAGCGATCCCAGTGAATGCAGGTAAACTACCAGAATTTACAGCATGAACCATTCTCTAATTGTATGAGCTTTGTAAAATGAAGTAAATTCCAAAATGAAAAAAGTTGTGAAATAATAATAATAAAAAAAGCACCTGAAGCTCACAACTAGAAAAAAAGCAGAATGGTAATTGACAATAAAATGTCACATTGACAAAACAATTAAATATTTAGATGACTTGAATTACTGTAGCAGGAAATAGGCAATCCAAGCTTCCTGTCAACATTTTTTTTAATAGGGAAAAAGGGAGAAGGAAAGCAGCCAAACTGTAGGTTTTGAGATTATTTTAGGAGATTATACACAGCTGGCCAAAACTGCATATCAAATCCATGGTTTTTTACAAGCCGCTTATGTAAGGGCTATTGCAGCCCATCCAGACACAGGTAGTTACATTTGAAAAAGTGCTGAAGAGTTAAAGCTGCCACAATATCAAGCTTTACCTCGCAAAGACATCTCCCAGCTGCCCAGCCCCACGTTATAGCTAGCAGGAGATATCTCTACTGCCCCCTCACACCCGGTACCTGCGGGAGCTGGGGGTCGTTGATGTCCCAGGTGAGCTTCATGCCGGCAGGTGGTAGCAAGCAGCGGCTCCTGCTTTTTTATACCATCGGGGCGGCCGGAGGTAGCGAGGGGGTATCCCGCCGGCCCTGCAGGCGGGGCAGCAGCACATACACCCCCCGGGGTGGGGGGCCGGGCAAGACCTGCACTCCCCCTCCGCTCCCCTCACCTGCCGTGGAAGGTTAGCTAAGGGGGTTTTCCCAATCCAGCCCCAATACTGGGGCTGGAAGTCTAACCCGGCAGTAGCAGGGCTCAGCCGGGGAGATGTTCCTCTCCAGGCGCGTCTCTACCAGGTCGAGCCCCACCAAGTATTTGATTTCAAGCTCAGCTCAGAACTGCCTACAACTTGAGAAGACCCACGAAGCAAGGAAAAGGCAGGGTGTTAATAACCCCCTCTTCCTTAAATGCGCGAGTTCACCTGCTCTTTAGGTGAAAACGAATTAAGCTAATAGGGATGTTCTCTTTTACCGCTGTGCTCGGTGACATAAGGTTTAAAGCACAAAGCTGGAATCAGTGCTCTTACTGATCAGCACCTTTTCACTTATTACAAAGTTACAGACTTTTTTTTTGTTATTGTTGTCTTCTTTGTGGAAAAGCCACCCGGTAGGGCTTTTTCTTTCTTTTTCTTCTATCTTTTTGGGTTTGCTTTTCTTTATGAGAGACAGAAACAACTTAAGACATGCATAATATTATAGAGGCAAAATCGGTGAACGCTTCGTGCCGCTGTGATCACTTAAATGATCCCCCCTGTTCTCAAAGGCTTTCTCATTCACTTCCATCCCCTCTAAGAACTTACTGAATTTCACCCTTAATCGTGCAAAACAAAATCCAGCCCGTAGCAGAGGGCACCGGCTGTAGATCCTCCTCTCAAAGAGAGGAGGCAGCTCTCACTGCGGGGCTGGGTTCCCCTTTCGTACCTGTCTGCTCGGAGCAGGGTCATACCCTACCACCCAGGTGCGGAGGGACCGGTCTGAGCCGCCCCTGCCACACAGGTGAGACCCCTTTAGTGCCTGGGCGAAACCCAGCTCTTTTCCCTTGGGGAATACACTTTGGTAGTTAGGTTGACTGAGGAAAGGAGAGCTCTTGAGGTCGTGGGAAACGGTGGTGAGCGTTTCTTTGTCTGCCTCAAATGCGGGTGTACCTGGTAGCAGTTGGATACGGTCGTGCGAGGGTCGTGGGGAGAGGGTGAAGGAACACCGGTACTTGCTCCTCACGCTCTTCCTTCTCCCGCACTATGGCTGAGGTAAGCACTGCTCCCTGGGGCGGGGAGCCGGCCGCGGGATGCGGAACGGGGCCCCTCCGCTCTCCCTCTTCTCATGAATGACGCTTCTTTTCCTGGGAGACTCACAGGGTGATGTCCCTTTCTGGGGCGCACCCCTAGAGCGATGCTTGTCCCCCCCCCCCCCCCCCCCCCCCCCGGCGATGCCTGCGGGCTTCCGAAGTGGCTTTTCGTGGTTGTAGCTTCTATAAGCTTTTGGTTCAGGAGCAGGGGGTGACTGAAACTTTCCCTAGGGATTAAGAAGGGGAAAACAGCGTTCTTGGAGACAGAAGGTGAGCAAAGAGCCTTCAGCTTTTGAGCAGGAGAAGATTTTTGGTTTGTTCTATAATTATTTTCCCCCCCTTTTTTAAAGGAACAAGAAAGCGAAGAACTTAACAGAGAGGTGGAAAGCAACGTGGTAGCTAAAGCAGAAGACTATGTAAATACCTTTTAAATGTATCGTTAGTTTAATCTTGCAAATAGCCTACGTATACTTAAAGGTGTGTTTTTAGATGGGTATGGTATGATGTAGAGTTTTTGTAACTTAATGTAATTTGGGAAGTGCTGCAGGCCCCTTAATCTCTCCTTAGTAAGAGGGAAGAAATGACCATTATAGTCGTTGAACATGGTATGACTTGCAAATTGAGTGTACTAAAGAGTTGCTGATTTCCTTATTAGTATCCTTTAAGATTACTCAGTTTCAAGTGTCCTGTCCCTTCTGGAGAGGGACTGATGGTTCAACTTCAGATGTAAGAGTAAAATGGAAGTAGTGAAATGAAGTAAACACAGAGAAACAAAAAAATTGTAACTTAAAATAGCGTTGCAAGTGTTGTTACAATTGAAATGCCTGTTTTACTCACTAGCTGCTTGTTTTCCCTCCCCTGTGCAGTTCAAATCACTTCTTGACGATGCTTTTAAGGGGAAAGGATTTCAGGAAATAAGCGAACTGCTTCAGGAGAGAGAAATAGAACCTTCCCAGAAATACAGGAAATCTCTCCTCAGTCAGCTGGACGAAATACTGAGAAAGGCAAGTACCATAAATAATCTCAACCACTCTAACACCCAGCTCTGTGGATATCAGACTAATGAAGCACAGCAATTTCTGTTTCTGTAGGAGCTTGAAAAGAAGGAATTCCAGAATGTTTCACTGATGCTGAAATGTATTCAGCTCTACTTTAAAAGTGTCCTTCAAGACAGGATGAGTTTGTTTATTGAGCAAGGACTGGTAGAAAAGATGAGTATAATACTGTATATGACATTACTAATGTGATTTAAGGTTGCTTGTATCAGGAAAAGAACTCCGAGGAAGTGCAAGCTAGAAGATGGCTTGTCACAGAAAGGAGTTTCTTTTCTTTTTTTTTAAACATGTTGTATGAATTTAGTGGGAAAAAATGCTTTTGTTGCATTGCTTTCAGTACAGCAGCTAGCATCGTGGCTTTGCTTGTTACCTGACTATATGGATTTTTTTTAAGCTGACAGTGGAAGGAGAAGTTGAGTTTGGGTTAGTCCTGTTTGAGAAATAGTATAGAATTCCTAAATGTATTTCAAGTGCTCCAGTAAAATACAGTTCTGGTAATGGAACTTATGAGCAGAGTTTTATACTTCTATAAACTGACATATTCCTTACGAAGGTCCCTTTTTAGATCCATAGTGAACCAGTTGCATCTAATCTGAAACTACATTTTGTCTTCTAGCACAATACTTATTTCAGTTGGTAATACCTGTAGTAGTAGAAATGTGTGGAAGATGAGCAATACCTGGATCTAACATAGCTGGGAGGAAGCAGCTAACTTTTTCTCCGTGTTAGCAGAGTTGTACCAAAAATTCCTCAGTCCAAAATGCTGTCATTCTGCCTTGTAGCTATACTTTTCAGGGATACAGTTGCTCAAAATTCCTGTATGGAGAGATTAATGATAAAATTTCACCACTCTGACATCTGTACCTCCAGTGAAGCATAGATTTCAAGCTAGCCATAGGTGTTTGATGCTGTGCAATGCATTTAAATGCTAAAGTGTTAAAATAATTACTTTGAAAAAGCTTGACAGACCTTTAAAACATTATTTTACTATGAGTTGATGTCTACTAAGAATCTCCATAGAAGTAATGATGCCACTAGCAGCATGCATTGTGTCCAGGAGTTCCTGTGCACCAAGAGTGGGCACTTTGCTGTGAGAAAGGAGGACAAAAAGAGGGCTGAGGAGGGAAGTGGAGGAATAAGTCCTGTGGAGTGGCTGCAAGGGTGTCACTTTTAATGTCCTCCTAGCAAAATTCGAGCTCCTTAATGCTGTGTAGCTTTTCCAGAGAACATGATTGTAGTTCAAGGACTACAGAAACTTGTCTCTGTGTTTAAGGTTTCCTGCAGGTATCTGTGTTATAAGGATTAATAACTTGGGTTTTAACTGATTCTTTTAACTTTTACTTGGTATCTTGGTTTGAAAGAGCAAGAGAGTTTGTGAACATCATCGACCCAAATGAGAATAAGTTATTGATGCAACTTCTTGAAGACTTCTTTGACTCTGCATTGGTATGTATGTGTATTAAGATGGGAGAAGGGTTGCCTTTATTGAATAATAAAGCCAACTCTTCACAAACAGTTAAGAAATTAGTAGTTAAGCGGACCTTGTGTCCTAGGACTAAGCCTTGGCTGACATTCAGGTAGAGCATGCTTTGGGCTGGCATTAGGCTGGAATTTGACACACCTGGGAGAAGCTGCTGTGGGGCTGCACAGGGCTGCAGCATTTGCTCATTTTCTAACACAGACCCAAGTGTTTGTTTTTGTATGGAAAAGTGTAAGAATCTCTGAATGCATTTACTAAAAGAAAAGGTTCTGTGCTAAAGCTCCATTCTAAAACCATAAGTTACTGACACTGACCTGCACCTGAAGTGCATACGTGTTTGCCAAGGTGGTCCTGGTGATTTGTTCCTGCTGTATTTGAAGCAGTTGATTTACTTTTAAAGAATAATCTGACCTGCTTACTTTTGCTTATTTTCATTTAACTTGCTATTTCAAATCTTGACAACTTTAAATGTATTGGAGGCCTGGTGATGTAAATTTGCATGAGGAAAAACTCTTCTAGCTTCTTTCCCCAGCTGTTACCTCAATCTTTTTGTCTGTACCTTGTCAGAATTGTATCAGTTTGTGCATCAGAATTCATTCAAATACTCATGATTCTTTTTAGGAGACTTGATAAAAGATACTTGAGCAAAATCAAATTTTCTTTACTAAACACTTTAAAATGATATTAAATACTTTATAAGTTATTTATTTGCTAAAACTTGATTTCTTTGTCTTCCTGGTCCATTTCTTTCATATTCCTTCGCTGTGGAGGATGATGTATTGTTTTATTTGTGTTGTGGGCTTCTTTCTTTCCTTTTTTTTTTT
>NDXB01012284.1:2834-54271 GCA_002631895.1 Agapornis roseicollis | reverse complement strand
CAGTCAGCACAGCACAGCCAGGCTTGGGGCAGGCAGGGGGAGGAGGGGGTGGCAGGGCTGACTTTTGCATGGAAACATGGATTTCTATTAACTAACAGTGCCATCAAGTTGTGAGATCAGGAAACTTCCATTTGTTTCAGCCCCAGATTTACCAGACAAGCTCAAAGAAGTTGATGAATCTTCTCTTGTTTCTAAGTTCCCCACTTAAAGCCACAGGTCTGCCCTAACAGGGTGCTTGTGAGTATTTGATCTGTTAGACAAGGGTCATGTAAAATACATAAACTAAAATACACAGACTGGGGTTTGCCCGTTTCCTTTAATCTTTGAAAATAAGTAAGTAGATGAAATCTTGTGCCCTTCAAAACAGAATCTTTCTTGATGTAAAACGTTACATAAACCTTAGTGGTTGCTCATTTTTATTGTACTATTTGTAATAATACTGCAGATAGTTCAGAAAAGGGCAATGCTGCTTCTAACTGCATAAAAAAATCACGATATAGTTGGGGTTTGCATTTTCCCCTTCATATTGTTCCCCATATTGCTCCCCCCCAGTGAGCCACCGATGCTATCAGGAAATGTCCCCTCCCACCTCTCCCCACAAAAGAAAACTAAGGTTTTGAAAATCAGTATAGTGTTAAACAAGGCAGATAGACATTAAATGGACACATCTACAAGCACAGCACATTAGTAATACTGTGTAATACTTTAGACCATGCCAAACCATATGTATGTGTATAAAGCTACGGGTGAGATGGTTCCTAGCAGCAGAAGAGGAAGCATGTTCCATACAAAGCATATAGTTCCTGGGGAGATCCTTGGATGAGCACAGCAGTTCACAGTGCACTGATAAGCTGACATGCACGAGCCCCAGCAGTGTGTGTGGAGTCAAAGGACTTTGATTTTGTGCCTGATGGATGGCCAGGAGCGTGCGGGTTCCACCTCCGGGCACACTGTACTGCACACAGTCATGACGTGAGTCCCGATGACTGAGGGTAACTCCACTGAGTTACAGGCCCAGTGTAACCTGACAGGGCATCTACATCCACATAGCCTTCACTGGTAAGAAAACACATTGACATTTCCTCTGGGAGAGAACATAACCCATCCCAAGGTCCATAGGTGGCTTTCGGTCCTTGGTACTGCAAGACAGATGGGTGGAGACAGAGACCAGAAGGGGACACTGGGTCAGAAATGCTTACAACTTCCTAGGGCTTCCAAAACTGTTAATTTCTGGGTTTTGGAGCAGGCATCGAGTCAATGTCAACATGTAGCTTTCAGTTGTTTCCTTGTATAAAACTCAATCCGTGGTTTCAGTTCTGGGGACACTTCTCTCCCAGCAGTCCCATTGTCCAGTGGGACTGTGGTACCCCCAGTTGAGCATCCCCAGCTGAAGGCTCCCTCTGAGGGAGGCCAGCAGTCCCAGCTGACAGCTCGGTACCTTCACAAAGGCAGGCTCCTTCAAAGTGTCCTTTCTGAAACACGCAAGGATGGAGCAAGCCAAGAGGACTTAAAACATTTCAAGTTGAATCCTGGTAGAGAAGTTCAGTCTGAGACTTCCACCTTAGCACACAACAAGTACAGAGAAGACAAAATAAAATTAGATGGCTCAGTGAGCTTTAATGTTGTGATTTGAGACAAAGTGATTCTAGCAAAACACTTTTTTAAGACATAAGATCTTGGAGGAGTGCTGACCACATGTACAGTTCTGGGCAATCCTGGGACATCCTAGTGACTTGCAGTGAAGCAGTTTCCTCTGCCATGGGCCAGCAGCCACTTCTCTTCCTAATAATTCCAGATGATGGTATCTGAGCTTTGCTGGTTTGGAACTGCAGAGCAGACAGCAAGGCTGCGTGTCATTTCTTCTGAGTTAGGCTGCTGCTTTTCTCGCCCCAGCAGGTACTGTGCAGGGTAGTACAGTGTTCCTCCACAGGTTCTCACACAACCAGTAAAGAAAAAACCACAAGGAAAAGAGGTTGTCCAGAACAAATAATAGTGTTTGGAGGATAGGCAGGGAAAAATAACCAACCCAAGAGACAGAGATTTTGACACTGAGACTAGCATGTGCATACCTCATGGTGACCACCGTCCATCAGCTACATTGACATACAAAATCTCTTTTAAATCAAAGGGAGCCAGTTCATATAATTGATAGAATAAAAAGACCACAGACCCAATACTGCTCCCTCTGCGAAACAGAGGTCGCAATATCCCTGTCTTCATTCCTTCATCTGCACCATAGATAAATTACCCCCTGGAATCCCTGTAGAGATTAAGGACCAGATTTCAGCAGCCTTCCACCAATTAAGCTCCTATCCTGATCCGGTGCGAGCCTCAATACCATGCAGGGTGCAATAATCAATGACTAATCTGAGAGGATCTAGAAAGTACCTTGGAGATGAGAAAAGATGAGAAAAGCTGTGTAGTGCTGCACACTGCCATTACAGCTCTCTTGGTTTCATCTGAGGGGAATGAGCAGATGTCCAGGCAGACAGACTGGCAAACTACAGCTAAAGAGACACAAAGGCTCTAAACCTGCTCTTCTTTTTTTCCTCAGCACATCTCCACACACACCTCCTCTTGTACAAGCATAGGCAGACACATTTCACTTCAGGGGATTGGAAGTGTCAGCTAAAATGAAGTCCTGGTACCCAGACACAAAGGCAAATGCAAAGTTTCAGAGGTCTCCTGGAGCAGTGCACATCATCCCAGAGACCTTACAAGAGCAGCAAAATTCCTATCTCTTAAGAAATTCTCTATCCAATCTCCAGAAATAACAGTGACTCGGAAGTGGGCCCAGTCCAGCGCAGTTTTAGACCTGCTGAAGCACATGGAAGGTGGAGAGAAGGCAGGAAGTGAAGCTAAAGTGTTGCTTCCTATCAGCTTCCCAAAGCTCACCCTGGAAGCAGAGCTGTGGTAGTTGCAAATGTGCCTTCCCAGCCCAGGGAACAGAAGCTGAACCCATACAGCCTGACACCCCTGCACTGGAGAGGCTCCCTCTGACTCCCATGGGTGCAGCCCGCCTCCAGACAGCAATATCAACACCAGCTACAAATCATCCTGCACCCCCCCATGGTTTGTTCCAGTATAAACCCAAGGACGTCCTGTCCACTTTATATACATACATGAACAGCTGAAATGGTCTGGAATGCTCACAGGTTAGAATGCACAGATCTATACAATATTACACCCGCCAGAAATCAATGGGAAAAAGTTGTACAGCACATGATACAGTCCCTCTAGCTGCCATAAAACATTAACTGCATTCACCATATTACAAGAAGTCATCACTAACATACTGAGAACTATTTCTTTTTCTTTTACATCATCATTACTTATATAGTCATTTAAAAAATCATTTTTAAACAAGTATACAGCTTTCGCTTGATAATTAACTGGTTAATAAAATTCTGTGCAAAACAAGCCAGCCTCTAGAATTAAGTGAATTTATTTATCCATTTATTTATACAAAAAAACCCCAACAAACAAACAAAAAAAAAAACCAACTCAAAAAAAGAGAGTTCTTTCAGAAATGTGTCTCCTTTTCTGTAATGGTTGAAATGGCACCATCTCCTTTCAGTTTGGCATCGCAATCATTTACTGCTGCAATGTAGGCTCCTCCTCCAAGCTTCCCTCGCATTTTCAGATCGGAGCTGGGTGTAATCAGCTTCCTGAATTTCTAGAAAATTGGAGAAGATGGGAGCCATTATTTCTGCCTCGATGACAGACAGGCATTTCTTCAACAGACTGACTATAACCCCCTTTCTCTCGTATTTCTACCTCTCATTTCCCTGTTCCAGGCACATCCAGAAAGCTGCATGCTCCCCAGTTCTTTACAGATCACACCAAACCGAATGCTAGAGAATGAAGGTGAAGACAAGGTCAAGTGAATTTTCATGCTGATTCAGAACGACATCCCCTGCCATAAGGAAGCTCAGCTCCATGCTCTGGGTAAGGCCTGATCTGTGGGTGCATTATGTTTCTCATGGTATAGTCAAAGGATATACACTGAAAAAATAAACAAGAGACCACCAAAGTTTATCAAGCTTTGGTAAAGAACAAAAAGATGTGTGTTCATCTGAGAACTTTCTCCTTTGTAGCAACGTTGCTGCTCTCAGCTCGGAGAGCAGAGGTGCTGCAGGAAGTTGGCTTACTGGGAGGTTTGCAATTGTGACTAAAACCCCCTTCCCGTGTTCAGGTATGGAAAAGAACAACCTGTCTGCAGCGTCTCAGACTAAATGGACTTCAAACCAAGACTATTTACCTGCAGAGACAGGTAAAGGTTGACGCATTAAGGAAATCATGTTGCGATTTGTGCAAAACTTCCTTTTTGACATGTTAAGACAATTATATTGCATGCAATTAATTTTGTGGTTATATACCCATAGCAAAGGTTTCCTAGATACTCTCCAGGCCATATTTAATCAGCTTAATGGTGTCATTTTAACATGGACTGCCATGTTTGATGCCTTTTCCATTCAGGAATGCAGTACCTATTGCAATGAGAGGTACTCGGATACATTTAGGTGTCATACCCTTTGGCTCTGAATGGAGGATAATCTTGACAGTGTGGGTACACACTGAGACAGATCTTTCCAAAGTGCTAGGTAAACTAAGGAGCCCCAAGCACCCAAGACCCAGAACTTCCTACAGCCTTCTTCATCCTGTTGGCATGATCCATGAGAATGTCAGAAAGACTGAGAAAGCACAAAAGGGGCTCAGTAAAGGCCCTTCCACACATGTGCTGAGATAGGAGGAGGCAATACAGGGTTACCTCCGTCTACCGACTAGTATGTAAGGGGCTCCAGATGACAGAGCTAGGCTTTCCTGCAATATGAGAAATCCCAAATGAGTAAATAAGGTTTATATTCTTGTTTCTTCCATTAGAGATAGTCTTCTTCACTGTCCTTCTTTGAAGAAAATGTCATATATTTAATAATCTCAACCTTAGCCTGGACCAGAGCTAACCTGATACCAAATGTTAGTAAATAGCACGGAATATTTCTTTCTGCCTGTATTTCTCACTTAGATAACTGTAATCAGGAAAACTGTATACAAGACATATGTGAGGTCTGCAACCCAGCTCCTGGAGGAAAATCCTGCCAGCACAAACATTAGTTACCAAAGCCATGAAAGAAGACAGCTGACCAGAATGAATGGCTGGTATAACCTTCTTGAGGGATTTAGCTGATGTTACAGACATTTTAAGCTACAAACTGAGCAGGAACTGAGCTCCTTAAAGCCATAGTATTGTTTAGTTTGCCACAGAAAGTACATTCAGAAGAAAACAGAGAAAATTCACACTCCATTCCCATTTCTTCCTTTGTTATTATCAATCTGAAAATGTATCTTACCTCTATGAAAGTGCCTTCCGTCTTCCACAGCTTAATGCAGATCCACAGGGGGATACAGATCATGGAAGAGAGTGCCATCATCCACCCTATGCCGTAGCCCCAGTCAGGGTATATATAGACATTGTTGTATTTCAGAGGCTTGTATTTCACCAGAAAAAAGATGAAGATTCCCTGAAATAAGCAGAGAAATGTATTAGTGGCATTGGACAAAACACTGCCTGTGGAACAAGGAAATAATTGATTGTTTAGGCAAGGCCGGTCTCCCTAAAGATGGAAAGAAGAGGTAAGCTCTTCAGTCAGAGAAACAAAACAACCAGCAGTGTCTGCTTTTATGTACAGCTTAAATAACATGTCTCAGTAGCTTCCACAGAAACAAACAACCTTTAAAGTTTAAATCCTCTTTACCTTTCAATGACAATAAAACCTGCGCTGTGATAGCAAACAGTACCTGGGCAGGAAAGCTCAAGTTTTGCTCCCATGAACCAGCTGTGATTAAGTAACACAAGCTGTGCTCTCTTCAACCTGTCACAATGATAAAGGAAAGCCAGCATTTTCAGAGTTGCCCTAATCCGCTGTCTGTGTTTGCAGTTCTGCAGGCCAGCTCTTGCATCCTCACAGAAGCTCAAACACAGCTGTCTAAATCCGGCAGGTGTCTTATCAAGCAGTTTGGACCATTTAAGTTTATGAAATATAGAAAAGCTACTGTGGACTTTCTCCGAAGTGGTGAAAAGGGTGTACAAGAGCAAGAGACACTGAGTTCATTTATGGGTTGGTGAAAATGAGTCAGAAAGGTACCCAAGCTTGCAAATGAACTGGCAGAGCTCAAGGGAACCCCACAGGTGCCCCAGCATCTGTGGGTTTGCAGCCGCTATCATTTACGTGTTGGACAGCTGGAAGGTTTTAGCATCTAATCCTCAAGCACTTGTGGATCAGATGTATGTGTAAACTGATCATGCTCCTTTTGCACTTCTGTCCCTGTTGTGTAGCCACAGCAGACCACCAGAGTTGGCACCAGCACTTCTACCTTGTGCTAAGGCAAATTCCTTCCCCTTCTTCACACATATCAGATATGCTTTTGCCCACTACTTTTGCTAGAAGAAAGAAACTGTCCTGTCTGAAAAATTGTCTACTTACCCAAAGAGAGAGAAAGAAGTAGGCTGGAGCAGCCAGGAAACCATCATGAGTCTGGAGAGCTTGGGTTACGTGGGGAAGACACAAGGTGTAGTAAACATGCAGTGACGCAGTGAAAAAACATCTCCATTGTACTGGCAGATGTTCATGTAGGGCCCTGTTTCTTCCTGTTATTGCGTATACTAAGAGTTCTCACAACTCACACATTTAGCAGATCCTATGGGGTGTTTTTTAACTAGGACATAAGCTATGAATCAGGATATGTTTTTTCTGAACTAGCAGCAGCAGCAAATGTCTGGAAGTAAGCACAGAAAATCTCATTGTGTTTAACCAAGTTCTCTGGATGCTCTGTACTTACAGCGCAAATCCCGGGAGTTAGAACCATCCAGCACCATTTGATCAGTGACAGTGGTCTGTACCCAATCATGTCTTCAATGTTCTCATAAAAGCGATTGCTGCCTACCCCAGGAAACAAATGAAAAACAGAGGTAGAATGGACGTGGAAGAGGTTGCATAGTCAGTATTCAAAACATAAAGCAAACAACAGAGTTTCTGACAGAGCAACAAGGGCTGCTCTGTCTTCCCCTGAGGCTGTGTCTTTCCCTGACACTTACATCTCTGTCCTCTGCTCCATACTTGCCACAGAGATTGCTGCCCACATCTGGATCTGACCATTGTGAGCTATGAAGTGGTCAAGCTGTCAAACAGAAACGGCTTCTGGGCACTAACAGCCTGAGCAAAGGCAGTTAAAGTGTATCTATATGCTACAAGCTTGTGTGTGAATACCTCAGTAGCTGGGACTGAAGGTCATACTGATAGTCTTGTGGATGCAAAAACTGCTGGACCACATAACCACGAACATCCGTGGTGGTTTGCTTTTGGCTCTGCTGACAGACAAGCAGCAGAGGCAGGAACACTGCTATGTCCCTCCCTGTGGTAATGAGGCAGGAACTCCAGGTCCCCTGGATATACCTGTGACTGCCAGCAGTGGAAGGGAACATGCCCCCAGGAAGGAAAGTGCAGGTCAGTCCTGACGAGGATTAAGGGGAAAATAAAGTAATAAATCTATTTCACTATCTCTGTTATTTAGAGTGGGGAAAAAAGGCATTACTGACTTATGGTAGGGCATGGGAATGTGGAGAGCCCCATTCCATAAGCGTACAAGGCTCACACATTGCTTTCATGGAAATAGAAAACTTCCATAAAACCTGAAACCACAGCAGTTTTAAGCAACTCACCGTAAACCCAGCCTATGCAGACACATTCAAATATGGCAACAAAGAGAAGGCACATGCCACTAGCTGCATAAGAGTCAAATAACTGAAAGACGTACATCCCACCCTAGAAGACAAAACCAGATAAAGGAATGAAGCTATTGTACTGGCACTAGTAGCAGTATTTCATAGCAAATATGGCTTTAATTACACAGGCCATCCGTTGGCTCCCTTGGCAATCTTCCTTCTAAAGTTGGTTCCTTCCTGAACAAAGTATATTAATTTCTCACTGATTTCTTACTGTGACAGACTTTTGCTTCCATAGCACATAAGATTATTCCCTTGACTGGCAGTAGACATTTGCTTTAAGGTAGTAAATGCTGGAGTGAACAACATTTGACTTAATTCCAAGATGCTCTCCCAATTCCCTGCCTTTTTTCAACTTCATCTGTTAACGCATCAGGCTGTAGACATCTACAGGTGCTTTTGAACTCCAGATGAAGAAGCAAGGTTTCATTTTTGTGTCTGTGCTATTCATATGTAAAGGAATTAGTTAAAATATGGGGAAAGAAGGCAAAATCTGTAGCTACGAGAATCACTTTCCAATGGCATAGGGACTGTAAAATGAGTAAATCAACCTATGAGGTTTGGGTGTAGCTCACAGCCTTTAAGCCACATTACTGAGTCATTATTTGACACACCCTCAAAACCCCCCAAGAATCACCCTGAATCCAACAAGTCTTTAAAACATGCTTTCCTAACAAGTTAAAGGCTGTTTTCCAAATGGCTTTACAATAGCAACCTCCGCACTTCCAGAAAGGAGAGCAAGCTTTGGCATGCACCAGCACAACATCCCTGCACCATGCATGCTGGACTGCCAACATCCTGCCATCCTCTGCAATCAGTAGTGCCACAATGCCAACCTGCAGACACAGGGTGGCTCTTGGCCATGAAAGTGGCCAGGACAAACATTCAGTTTAGGAAACTGCTTTCTCTGCCTCGCCCCCTGACACAGGGAGGCTAGAATGGTCCAGCAAGCAATACGGGCAGAGGGGAGTGGGGATTCTGCCCCTCTCTCTTGAGGCCTTGAAAGGAAAACTGCTGATACAAGTCATTCTGTAAAGCAAGCACTAAACTCCTACCAAGTACCAAAGGGTCCCAGAGTCCTCCCCCCAACCTGGGTACCACACACAGAAGTAGCAGAGGTGTTGTATCGTGAACTGCCGGATGGGCTGACACCCTCAGAATTTCTAGTTTAGAACATCCCAAAGCAAAGCCCTGCTTTGGAAAAAAAGATTCATTTCCTTTAGTTTGTTTTCCTGTCACTCTCCCTGAAGCAGTCGCTGCTCAGAGATTGGCTGCATTGACTGACCTGGCCTGGTGACATACAAATCAAAGGTGACTTAGTTTCTTGTTTTCACTTTATCTTCTTGACTGATCTATTAATCCAAATAGGTCTGCCCATAGTAAGCAAACAGAAACCATAGTCAATAGAGCTGGTTGGTGCAAAGCAGATGGAATTTCCTTGGCTATGTAAATGAGATTAAAATATTTCCTAATCCCAGCTGAAGAACTGAGGACACATTCCACATTTCAGTTGTTCCACAGTAGTTGAGAGTAGTTGAGAACAGTGTCTCAAGTATTTGTAGTCACATTCCTGACAGTGAAATGTGTATATGGCAAACGTTCTTGCATTTTACCTGGTATGATTATAAACAGAAGCCCGTTTCCTTTTCTCTGCAGCAGTACAACAAAGCACATCTTACCTCAGTTAACATTATTAGGCCGATGAAGTAGGATACAATGGAAAGGCCAAGAATCAAGAGTTCTCTTCGGTAGCCCCTTCGGAAGATTTTTGGGTACATATCTACAACAGCTGTCACCAGGCTTTCAACACACACAAACTACAACAAATGATAGGAAAGCACAAGTGAAGTGTGAGTCTCATTTGGGACTTGGATTTGCTATAGAACCATTTCAAATATCTTTCTATGTTCACATCACACAGACTGAATGATCCCTGAGATATTCTATAAGCAGAAACTCAAACTGAGAGGAACACCATTTTAGAATTAAAGAGACCAAAGCTATAGATTTCTGGTCTACCACCAAATTCAACTTCCACTAATATTATCCCAGAATACATTTGCCCTGCAGCAGAAGGATTACATACATTAAATCTTTCAAATGTGTCTTGAATGGGACTTAAATACTGTACAAACCATCCACTGGATTGCAGCAGAACTGCATTCTAAGCACCCTGCAGCTCTGTCACTCACAGGAGCGAGCTGCAGTGCTGTGCACCTTCAAACACTGCTGCAGGAGCTGCAGGGGGTTTCGAGAAGTTCTCTCCATTTTACAGAAGAGAGAAGCTCCACAAAGCTATGAAGTGCCCAAGCCAAGTACAGCTAGTGAGGGAGGGGAGGAACGTTCTTACTGACATTGAAACTCAGCAGAAAGCAAGGGGCTTGAGTTCTGTCTCAGGGCTCTGGAGGTCTCTAAAACGGGCGCCCATATGAATGGCCAGAGGTAGGCAGTGTAAAGCCGAGTAGAATTCAGGAAATGCCCATTTTAAAAGACTTGTGAAAGAATTGTTTGATCAGGAGCAAGAGTAGTTACAAAAATGTTCAGTTTAATGTCATGCAAAACAAGCAGTGAAGGGTATATACTTAAGAATATACTTATTCTACAGTATATGGTCATAAACTTTCTGCACCAAGTCATGCTGAGAGTTGAGCTGCATGCTAAAACTGCCACCTTGTTCATCAAACAGCTTTCATAATTCTGATGGTCACAGAGGAAGAACAACTTCTATACTGCCACTTTGCTGCAGAATATAACTGCACATTCCTTGCTATCACTGATACTCAGTTTCAAAATTCATTACAAAGTGCTATAAAAATAGGAAGAAAAGGCACACTGGTGTTTACTGATCTGTGAATTTGAATCACCCATACTTAAGTTCAAGCTGATGGCTGTGTTCATAATGAAAGCTGATTCAGTGTCACAGTAAATCACAAAATAATCTGCATCACATAAGATTTACAAGATTTAAAATAAGGAACTTGAATGATGGTTTTATGCACAGGATTAAGTTAGGGTTCATTCTTTCATCAGATGAGATGCTGTTTCCATCATGGATGCTGCCATACACACACTAGGGGATCTGACAAAATATTTAAACAGCGTTTGTTTCATACCTGACTATCTAATCCAAGGAATATGAGCATCATAAAGAACAGAGCTGCCCACAGAGGAGAAAGAGGCATCATGGTAACAGCTTTAGGGTAAGCAATGAATGCAAGTCCTGGTCCTGAAAAGGAAGAAAGGAAATAGTTTACACGTGTACCGGGTCTGGCTGGGATGGAGTTAACTTCCTGCACAGCAGCCTTGTGGAGGCTGTGGTGAGGATCTGTGGGTAGAACAGCACTGCCAACAGCAGCCTTGGGGCTTCCACAGCACTCTATTAACCTCTCTTCATCTGCAGCCACCAGTGCTCTCCCTTTTTCTCTTCCTGTCCCCTGCCCCATCCCACTGGGGTGGGCGAGTGACAACAGTGTGGTCACACAGCTGCTTCCAAAGGTCAACGCACCACAACTTAACTGTTCTTTTATGGCAGATGAGAGAAGCTAAATACAATATTGAACAACTTGACAAACTCTACATCTCCAATAGTCTTAATATTTGGTGATAAGGCTAATCAGTAATGAAGACTTGCCTGGCACATCAACTCTGCCTACATCCTGTCCAAATGTTTGAAGGTCAAGAGGAGTACCTCTGCACTCCTGCTGCAGTAACTTCACTGAAAACCTGTCAGCACACTCCAGCTGTTGCATTGAACGGTATTTACAAGCTCCTATAATTTACAGAATTGCTGTAGTCTTTTGACCTTTCTCTATATAGTTTCTATAATAGTACAAACCCAGTTGTCTTGAAAGCTTTAGGAAAAAAGAAGTGTTTTCCATGAGAGCATCAGTGAAGCTCTGCTTCACAGTTTTCCCGCTAGCCTTGACTAACTTCCTGAGAGCCATTTCTCCTCTCAACAGTTCAGCATTAAACTGCTTTCCTTTCTGGTGGTCCTCCTTTTTGTTCGGTTCAGTTTTAAGTGATGCTTAAAAATGTGACATCTACAAAGGTATTAACTTCCATTGGATGCCTAACTCCAAGGGGTAGTAATGAACATTAGGTGGTTCATTAAAAGCTTTTGTGCCTTTCTGGACTCAAAACAAGAACTTTTACACTTAACCAACCAGAGTGTCTCAGTGTATACCCCTGGGAGGAAAACTTAGTGACATTAGGAGATGGCATTAGCCATCTGACTGTTAGATGCATGTCTGGATAGGACACATTAAGCAAGACTTTGTGGCACAGACCCAGTGTTCTGACAGCAACCTCTGGGCATTTTTAACAACTCTGAAAACTGCTTTTGGACCTTACCTGATTCTGCAACTTCTGCAATGGGCACGCCTTGCTCATAAGCCATAAATCCAAGAACTGAAAAGATAGCAAAACCAGCAACAAAGCTTGTGCCACTGTTCAAGCAGCAGAGCATGATGCAGTCTCTGAAAATATAAATAAGAAACATTTGTACAGTTGATCTCCAGAGCCTGGCTTGCTTCCATCCACCCCATGCTGCAGGACATTAAGTTGCTCATTAAGACTAAGCTCCCAACTAATATTATCAGTCAAGTAGAACTATTTGCAGGAAGAAACCATCATTATACCCTTGTGTGTTTTAACTGGTTGAATTACAACCCTGCTGCTATTCATTACTGTTCTTTGATAGAAGCTTTAAAAATGTGTATAAATACTGTAAGAATGGTATTAAAAATAATGCCTCAATGGTAGTTGCAATAATGCATTCCAGAAAATATGAACTCACTTATAAACTCTATAAAGTTGGTATTAATTTTTTTCCTGAGAAAAAGCCCTATAGTCAGATCTTAGCTAATTCTATTCCAGTTACAGTATATTGGCAATATCTGTTCATACAAAATACAACTCCAGTTTGGTTTACAGACCTTTTGTAAGAAGCGGTTGTAACAAAGCCCACCAAACATAGTCCATGAAGTACATGACTAAAAAAGTGCCTAACAAGTAGGCAAAGACAGTGCATGGACACTGATCTCTCAAACCTCTGTATCTTACACATCAAACAGCGGCAGTTACAAGGCCAAGGTGAAGAAATATTTCTTTCCCAGATTGGAAATGTCACAGTAGTAAATCACTGTGTAAAAAGAGGAAATGGTCTTGCAGCAAGGTGCAATCTTTCCCCAGAGCCCAGTGAAATATCCTTGTTCATCCTGCTTTCAGGCAGCCCTTGAGGCGTGACAGCAATGAGCTGGGAATGATTTATCCTGACAGTCAGCCTTTTAGGAGTGTTTGCTGCGAGAGCTGTATACTTGAGAAAGTAATAATCTAACCTACATGCCTGAAAGTACAGTAGGATGCCAAACCTGAAACAACATCCAAACTGAAACCCAAGGCAAGCCTGTAGTTCTGTTGAGCCTGTACCTTAGTCTGCTTTATTCTCACCCTAAATATGAAGGAAATTTTTGTGCAAGTTGTCTAGGAGAAGAAAATACCCCGTAAAATCTAAGAGCTTCTGAATCCACACCTTCAGTATCAAGTCCTATCTTTGCCATAGATCGGCAGTGACAGTAAGAGGCTGTTCATATCCTGGAAGTCCTGGCACACATTCCAAGCAAACCCCCTTGGCAATCTGTGTAATTTTTAATCCTTTGAGGGAGAATGGGGAGAGCTCTTACTTCAGAGGGATGGATCTGGCTGCTCGCTGGTTGTCCAATGCCTCCCATTTGGAACTGTGTGTCTTCTGCAGGTAAGATTTATTTTAGATAATTCCCAGGCTTCAGATGCAGCCCCCAAAAGAAGATTTTTCTTTTTATCAGGTGAAGGTTGGGGCATTTCATATTCTTCCAAACTAACGTCTTGCCAATCACCTGAATAACTCAAGACATCCATCCCTTCTCCTGTCCCTGCCTGGCAGGCAGGATACTGCCGAAAATTTCTGCTGCCTTCCTTAAGGAGCTTCTTAGAAGAGCCCACAGAGCCTTTTCACCCCTCCAGTTACTTCCTTACCCTCATGGATCCCCTCAAGACCAAATCATAGAATCATAGCATAGTTAGGGTTGGAAAGGACCTTAAGATCATCTATCCCATTCCTCTTCTCCTCTTGATAAAGGCCACATCTTCGTTTCTGAACAGTTTCGTCCATTTGCTGGCAGTCTGAGAAATGACTCCTTTGTCTTCTGCACCCCAGTGTCAACCTGTTGTACTTAGGCTCACACACAGGACTTGTCCCACCACAGTGCCAGGTTCCGCTCTGCAAACCCAGAGCCACATGAAGCAGGAACAGGAAGATTGTTCTCTCCTATCTGCTGAGGCTGCCTGACTCTATTTACACCACTACAGGCAGCAGAACATTTGGAATTTGGGCTGTCAGAGCCAAGCAAAGTGAAATATAAGTTGCTGCTAAGTTACTTTGCATGTTTAGATGGCAAAGTATCTGTACCTGCTGCTGGGTAGCTTTGCAGATGTTCAGCTGGTGGATGCATTTGTGCCTCCGTGGTTTCCAGTGTCCCAGTTCCCCCTCTGTTTGGAGTGTCCAGCTATTTGCTGTTTCTCTGACAGAGGAGCAAAGTATTGCCAAGACACTGAAAGAAGGTGTCTCCTAAAACTGTTTCCTGAACTCTCCAACTAAACCTGTAATGTAGAATGTACATACTTACACTGTGGGGGATGAGGGCTCTCTTTGGGGTTCTTTTGCTTTTTGTAATTCTCTACCTGGAGGTCAGAATGGACTCAGCATAATCAGCATAAAAGCTGTTGAATAGTAGAAAAACTGATGCCATAACTACTGATGACAGAAGAAAAAAGTAGTGCTCATGTTCTTGCCAACACTGGTAAAATGGAATGGGGATTCTGTGTGTCACCTCCTTTTGACATTGGTTCAGGAAACATTAAGATCTGTCGAAGTCATTAGCAATTTCCTTACTGATTTCTATAAAGATAAGCAATTAAATGCTCTCCATTTACCCTGTGCTCTAGTGAGGAGCCAGTTGACTGTGGTAAAAAGGGACATTCAGACCAAACTCAGGTGACTTTTGATAACAATTTTTTGTAGGGCTTTTTTTAAAGCAGATATTCATTATACAATCAAATACTGTATGTACATGCAACTATATATATATGAACTTCTGTATATTATACATGCAATTGTGTATGCCTGTGTGTACTGAGTGGCTTGTGGCTGTGAAAGGGTCAGGTATGATCCAAAGGGATGAAAACAGCAGATTTTGGAAAAGAGTTCCTCTGAAACAATTATATGAAACATTATAGATCTCTGCTGTACAAGAACTTGAGCATGTGCTCACCTGCAAATAGCTAAAGAAAAAGGAGGAGTGAAGTATGTGGATGTTTCCATCACCAAAACTAAACGTAAAAGTGAAGTGTGGAAGGTATTACCTGTAGCAGTTGTTATTGTAGTTGTTGTAGCTTCCCAGAGCTGTCAAGCACCCCAAGCAGATCGCATAAGAGAAAAATATCTGTGTTCCAGCATCCACCCACACCTGGAGACAGAAACAAACCAAGTGGCTAAAAGAGGTCAGGAAGGAATCACCTTCGTGCGTGTCCTGCCTGCAAACCGGCAGAGGCAACTGCAGGGAAACAGTGTCTGGCAAACCTGTTCTACATCACAGCCTCAAAACAAGTATGCCATGGGTTACAGTGCTCTCTCTCTCCCAGTGGCACAAACAAGGGGTAACTCAGCTGGTCTGCACAGGCTCAACCTAACCTATGTAGAAAGAGACACAGAACTGCTGGAGAAAGAACCTCACCCAGTGTAAGTTCTTTAATGGATTTATTAACACTACAGGGTGTTAGTAACAGCAATCGGATCACAATCTTCTGCATTTATCTCAGTCTTACTTCATAATGATTTATTCAAATTTTAAAATGTAGTGTTAAGAAAACACTCTGAAGACAAAAGCTGCCATTCATAGATGATATTCAGATTAAGCTGGGGAAAGAGAAGGGACAACTTATCCAGGGAAAGGGTTTTTAGCAGTACCTAATGGCCCCAGTTAGGCACCAGGATCTGGTTGTTCTGGTCACTGTACAATTAATGAATAAAAGTTCTATAAAGCTTAAAAAGTAAATGGCTTTATAATAGCATGATGGCACCATTTATATCCTGAAATGATGCAAATACTAAATTCTAAATCAGAAAAGAGAAAACCAAACCAGGAAGCATGAGCTGACCCAGTGCAATTATTCTCCTCACAGTAAGCTCAGAACATTAATATAACATGCAATTTTGTTGACTCCATAAATACTCCAACAAACCGGTTCATTCCATTTGACTACAGGCTGGATGTGTTATTACTGGAAGTGAATATACTCGTTTAACTCCTGATCTTGCCACAAGAGCAATGTGAAGAACCCATATCAACACAGCTGCACTATTATTTCCAATCCAATAAATTCTGACTCCTGGTTTCCTGGGATAAGGACTCTGTAAGGTTGGGGTTTTTAAAGCAGAACAACCAAAGTGCTTTTCAGAGGAGTAACAAAACACTGGCTGATAAGCTGAGGCAACAGCTGTGTAGCCATTAGCTACTGTAAGTTTGAGACAGGAAAGAGGTAATGCAGGTCATGATTTCATGAAGACTAATAGTAATCAAATACTCATAAATATATGAAGGGGATGTATTTCTTTTACATGTGATCAAGAGGGACCTTGGTCTCTGGATTTATTAAGAGTGTTTCTGTTTAGGAATAACATTAGGATCACATTTGATTTGCATCAGTGGCTTAAATGGTTTCCTTGCTGTCATACTCAATAAGACACAGCTGGTTACATCTCAAAGTTTCACCACTTGGTAAGGAAAAAACTCCCCAGAGAAAGCCTTTTGACAGATAGGCTCTTTAATGAGAACAGGAGCTCCCAAAAAAGCTGTAACTAGCATAGGTCAACTGAGAATGCACAGTCCTCTTAAACAGAAACTAAAGCTAGGGAACTGGATCAGCACGGGGAGAATCTGCACCTCCCTTCCGCCTCAAGTTCTGCAGAAGCCACTGTGGCGGTGCATTGTCCAGCACTTAAATGAGCAAGAGCCATTCCTGTTGGCATTTGCCAGCTCCACACAAGTCTGATTATTCCTTGGACAGCAAGTCCTGCTGGAAACGGGGGCAAAGCAAAACTGTACTCTGACGTGAGAACCTTCAGAGCTGCTGGAGAGAACAGGAACAGAGAGCACGCTCCTCTGGAGGTCCTGTGTACCTGCCTAGAGAAAGATAGAATTCTGGCCATAAGGGATGCTATTTCTGTCAAAGTAAGAAAGTCTCCTCTAAAGACCATGACATCTGACTGTGATTCAACATAAAAAGTGGGAAATACCTTACAAGAAACATGTTCTGTGAGCAAATGTTCACATACTCTATAGAGGCTGAATCAGATTGGAAAGCCCTTTTGTCTTTGGTACAGCATATGACATCAATCTAGAAATCCCAGCAGAACTTAAGGGCCAATGTTCAAACATGAAGAAGTCATTTTATTTACTGAATGGAATAGCATAATCAGTGTAGGCTTTCTTGGGGTGTATACTCAGAGAACCAGTAATGCTGAATTTGTGATGACCATTAATGTTTCCATTTCAGGTTTCTGAAATGGCAAAACCATCTACAGCTGATCAAGGAAATGGGAAACAGGGAAAGAAATTTAGAAACCACAGGTAGATTTGGGCTGGTAAAACATGAGCTGGACTACCTTGTATTTCTGTCTCAAGCCTAGACATGTCGCTGTTTTAAAACCATGCAGTTGATATTACAGATCAGTACTTCACCTCCTTGCCCCAACAACTAGCGCCCATTTGACGTTTAGCATTGGACCGCAGTACTCATTTATGGCTGGAGAATTCCCTGAGGTGGATGAATTGTTATTAGTCTAAGTTCATACCCAGCCTCAGCCATTCACAGACTGTACCTCAGGGGAAGTTGTTCTCATTAGAACTTCTGGTGAGTACGGAGGGGCTGCTGTAGATACTGCTCACAAATCCGAGTGTCACCACCTGGCTCCCAGCGACAAAAGCATTGTCAGTTCATTCTGAGTGCACAATCAGCACTGCCTGGCTTACGCTGGAGGTTGAACCATTTTCCAAGTGCATGGAATGAATGTAGCACAATTCTGCAGAACAATGGAATGCTGAAGGATGGAGACAAAACGCTGCCAGGAAGCTGCAAACCAAGAGATCTGCAGCCAGCACTGGTGAGAGCCCCGGGCAAAAGGAATGTTTCTTTCTGAAATGAGATGGGGCTCGATAGGTTTGTGGCATGAGTAAATTCCGGAGGAAAGGCCCTGTACCAGAGAACACCCTGTTCATGCTCTATAAACCTTTTACCTAGAAGACCCTTTGGTCAGTGATAATTAAGCCAATTCACTAGTATGCATTCATAAATCTGGGCATTGACAATGTGTTATATTCTTCCATTAGCTGGTACTTTAAAAGATGAAGGTGTTTCTTATTACTTATTTTCATCTCATATTTAAAATGTTTCCATGCCAAAACATTACAATTACAGCAAAAATGCTCTGTTTATTATACCCTAAGGTTTAAAAAATCCAAATGCCAAAGGACAGAATCTTTATTTCTACTGTGCTTCTATGTGTTGGCACCCATGGTACAGCCACTTTCCAGACGTGCTGGACTCTGCAGTAGCATGGGCAAACAAGAGGAACACAAAGGCCAGCTCGGAATACAATAGCACAGCTACTGCTCTGACTCCTGCACAGAAATGATTCCTGCTGGCTGGGAAGAAGCACCTGAGCCAGTGCCATGAAGCTCTGTTCCCAAAGGGAGAAGGCAAGGTAAACAAGCCTCACCTCTGCAGCACTTCCTGCCTTCCCCAGGTAGAAATGAGCATTGTGTGCAGTTCTGGTGTCCTCAACATAAAAAGGATGTGGAGCTGTTGGAACAAGTCCAGAGGAGGCCATGAGGATGTTCAGGGACTGGAGCATCTCCTGTATGAAGACAGGCTGAGAAAGTTGGGGCTGTTCAGCCTGGAAAAAGAGAAGGCTGCGTGGAGACCTCAGAGCAGCCTTCCAGTACCTGAAGGGGGCCTATAGGGATGCTGGGGAGGGGCTCTTCATTAGGGACTGTAGTGACAGGACAAGGGGTAATGGGTTCAAACTTAAACAGGGGAGGTTTAGATTGGATCTAAGGAAGAAATTCTTTCCTGTTAGGGTGCTGAGGCACTGGAATGGGTTGCCCAAGGAAGTTGTGAGTGCTCCATCCCTCACAGTGTTCAAGGCCAGGTTAGATGAAGCCTTGGGTGGCCTGGTTTAGCTTGAGGTGTCCCTGCTTATGGCAGGGGGTTGGAACGGGACGACCTTAAGGTCCTTTCCAACCCTAACTATTCTATGATTCTATAACAGAGTGAGGGTGCAAGTCTCTCCACTTCCCATTGCTTGAGTGGGAAGCGGAACAGCAGAGCTGTCTGTGAGCTGATACCCATGTCGGGACTTCCCACACTTCACTTTGCAGCTTTCCTGATTCACACTGTTAGTCACCAGCAGAGGTCTCAGCTCTGTCCTGCTCGTAACTAACGCTGGCACAAACACAACTCCGCACAACAGAATAAACAAGAACATCTTTTACTACAAATGGAAAGCCCTGTTTTGTAAAGTCCAGCTCCCAAAAGCCAGCAACACCCAGATATTACATCTGCCTGGGTAATCTTAATTTGGCCTTCTTGGGTGCAGGTCTAGGACACAGTCTTCATTTACATGACTATGCTGTCTCTGCCCAGGGAGATGAATTGAGCTAGTCAAACAGAGGATCCTGTTGTCTGGAGGACCCCTTGCCTCTTTCATTGCCATGATTGTAGCACATGTAATGAATGAAGGATAAAGAAGGAAGAAGGGGGATGTGCTGTAGTGAAGACAACAAAATACTGCTCTAGAGAATTAGATTCTTTTTATGTCTCTTCTGTAAAGCTTCTATGTGATGTTACGTCCATAAATCACTTAAACCAGCCCTTTCTCAAAAGTTCATTAGCTGGGCAACCCTAATTTACTAGGTGTCCAAAGGGAAGTCAGCAATACCATGTGTCCAAAGGGAAGGACAAAATTAATGAGCATTCACTGTTGCAACTAAGATGCATAAAAACCATATTTGGAATAAGTAAAAAAAAACCTAGAAAGCACCAAACCCCTTCACAATATAAAACCACAGGTCTACAACTTCAAACTGAAAATCCCCACTAAACTGGTGGCCTCTCATTTTAGTCTCACTATGTATCTCTCTACACAAGTAAGATGGGGTCATGCCACACACTGAAAACAGAGTAACTGATGTTTATGCAGCATATGGGCAGTGCAGAAATGGCTGAGCCATTCTCTGTGATGCCCAAGGTCTGGACGATGTGCTGTGTATCTACAGGGCCAAGCAATGAGGAAAGAAGTATGAGCCAAAATCCTGCATCTCTGTCCTGAAATGGGCTCAGCTGACGCTGTACTTGGATAAAGCAGAGACCTTGGGGAAACCTGTTATGTGTTGACGTGGATTGCTTCCCTAATTCACAGAACAAAAACGAGCATTGCTCACCTGAAGGGCTATTGTGAAGTTGCAGGTTTTAATCTGATCTGTACCTTCCCTTTACTTTCCATACTCTTTGTATGTCTTTTCTATATGCAGCCATTATGGAATCCTCCCATGACTGCAGGAAACATCGCCAAGGATAAACTGACTTTAACTGGGACTTCACAGACTTTTAGGGCCATGCCAAACAGCGGAAGGTAACTCAGAAAGTAGAAAATCGTTTCATGTCTGGGGAACGTGGGATAATTAAGCAGTTATTTTCAGTCTGGAAAGCTTCATTTTACACCTCATCAAGAAAGCTATGAACGAAATGGCACTGTTCTGTCTCACTGTGCATGTCTCTGTGTATTAGTCTATAGGAAAGACGTGAGATGGCCAAAATGCATATTGAGGACATCTGTGAGCAGAAGTGGGAGGGTTTGTTAAAAAATGGGATACTTGGAAATCCTCTCTGTGGCAGGTTCTACGTTAACATGCAGAGACAGGCACCTCATGCCTCTGTGATGGGCGCTGGAGGCAGACAGGACTTGGTCAGGTATCCTGCCTCTGCCTGGGACCACCTTGGCTGTGGAATGGGTAGAGAAGCTCTTGGGATAAACACCACTTTATGGGTTAATTTTTCAGTCTATTGTTCAAATAATGTTAAAAATAGGACAAACGAATCACCTCAACCACTTCCTATACTTCAAATGCCTGTCTCTGCCTCAGTTGTGTGCATGCATCGCCACAAGCCCCCTCCACATGGGGACAGCAGACTTCTAACTGTTGATCCACACATCTGCTGTGGTTGGGGGGTGATTTTTTAACTCTACTCTAAGCCATCAATGAGAATAACGACTGTGCAACATTAGTGCTGTTGTTACTGTGGCACTAAGTAGGAAAGAACAAGCATAGGCCTGAAAGGATGAAATTTATACCAAGGAAGCCCAGAAAACCCTTAAAGAGCAAGCAGAAGAGCAAGCAGTGTGCAGATGAGCAAGTATATGCCTAATTACACACAAGGAAAAGTAGCAGGAATGAACAAAGCTGCTACAGAGCAAGCTCAAAGCTTTATACCAAACAGGAAAACTGTGTTGAGGATGTCATTACAACTGGCTCTGACCTATGGCAGGAGAGATATCAGGATCTCCTCGCTTGGTACTGCTTTCTGAACTGCCAGAACCAACACGGATGCTGAGATAGTAGCTGTGTGTTCTTGATACTAATCCGGACTTAAATGCAGGCTTTAGGTGGCCATGTATTAGATTCAGGCTTTGTGTATGCAGAGAAACCCACAGGTTACCTGTTTTGTAATCTTTTAGATTGTATTTGCCAGATTTCTTAATGGTACCAAGCCATTGGGGTGCTTTGGTTCAGGTGACAGCTTAGAGTTCTCAATGTAAGTGCTGATCTTGAACATCTGCAGCATCCATATTTCTCCAACCATAACTAGAACAACAGCCGACCACTCTGAGGATTCTTCCATTAAACAAAATGTGTCTATGGTGTATCTGTCTTTCCATGACCTTTCCTATAGTCTATAGTTACCAGATCAGCTGGAAATGATAAACATGTGAGCGCTGCTGCAATTTGTACCCCACACTTGAGTTTGCTTCCTGGAGTATTTGTGTCAAAATCAGGGAATTAATTTCCCATTGGTGTCTGAGTACTGGCTAAAATATGCATCCCAGTGGGGTAGCTGCATAAATATGCACATTGATTTTCACTCTTAACAGGAAGACTGAACACCCACTTCAGCTGCAAAGCTCAAAGCACCCTTAATTAGAGTGGTTAATGACAATTATAATGAAGCACTCTGAGAACATGGGAGATCTTACAGGCCAGTTAAATGCTGCTCCCGCTCTTTAAAACATGATGTTCCAAATGTTGATAATCATTTATTTCCCATTCTGTTATCAGAGAATAAGCACTCACTTTGGAGTTTTCTTTCCATTTAAATTACTCACTACTTTTGATGAATCTCAGCAGTGTTTGTATTTGAAAAAGGAGTTTTCCTTTGGTTTCAAATAAGAATTTGAAAAATAAAGCCTTTGCTGTCAGGATTTAATAAATGAAATGCCAAGGTAAAGGCATAGAACACTTGCAGATTGTTATGACAGTAAGAATGCTTGAATAAAACAACCTGTTGCCAAATGGAATTCAATAGGAACGTTACTGCAGTTTCAGTCCTACATGTCCTGAAAGGTTTAATGTTCACGTGCCAGTGTCTCTTTCAATAGCTGGGGAGTGTGTGGGAAATGGCAAAAGCTCGTATCAGTCACAGAATATCTCTACCTGTACTAAAGCACAAGGTTCAGCATTTTCAAGCTGGCTTCTAAAGCACAGGCTTGTAAATCTATACTCACAAAGTACGGTCTGCGTCCAAGCCACCAGCATGCAAAAAAAGAGAGAAGATGGACAGCAGAGGCTGAAAGCCAGTCATGGACCTCACCCAGGGTCACCAAGATAAAGATCTTAGCTTCCACTTCTGTACATTCTTTCATTGTCATGTAGGTTTAGACATGACAGGACTGTAAGGAACTACGTTAGTTCTCAATCCTGAAGTAGTACCCATGCTTAAGAGTACCCCGACAGATAGGAGCAAATTAACAACATGTTTAATTATGAACACTAACAGAAGCTGTTGGAGAGTCGAACCATTTCAAAGCCATCACCCTAACCTTGGCTTCTGTCCTGCCAACTGAGTTACGTGAGGGAGTTTAAGGACCACTGCAAACTCGAGCCCCAAGCATTGCTACAACAGGTCAGAACTGCCTTAATAATTTGACATAAATCTGTAGGAAGAGCTGAAATTTACAATGAGCAAAATACGATTTAAAAATGCAGTCTCTAAAGACCCTGGGGAAAAAGCCAGAGTCTCTGTCTCACCTTGCCCTTTCATCTCAGGCAGGCTGCAGAAGTCTTTTCTACCATTTCACCATTAAAGACTGCTTTCAGTTACTAGCTAACATAACTGAGTAGGAGCCCCAGTGGAAAACCAAGCTGCCCTTCCTGCTGTAACCCCACAGGAAATGATAGCCTGAAGTTTCCAAAGCAGAGAGCTTTACCAGTTTTTACTTACAAGAGTCTTTCTTCCATTCTTAGATCCCACGTCTCTTAAACAAATGACAATGTTATCACTCAGATGAACTTTTGGAGACACCAGGAAACTACTACTGAAGTGTGCCTACACAGCATAGGTTAATGTGCAACTGTGACAGTAATTCCCAGAATGTTTCTTAGGTTGCTATTACATTCCTCTGCTACAAGTTACATTTTTATGTATATATGAATGTATCTTCTAAGAAAAAATATAGAATAGGCAGTGGTGGACACTGAGGATTTTACCTTTGATCTTATTCCAATTCAAGTAATGTTTTTCTGGTTTTCTCATTATGAAAAACATTCAACTACATCTCAAACTATTACATTTGGCATGGTGTAGCATAGCTGAGAATAGCAGGAGAGAACACCAGGATAACTAGCATGTTGTGTGATGGCTGGATATAGATACACTGGAAGGAAAGCAACAGGTATATGTGTGGCAGCTTCCTTTTTGACACTTCCTCTGTTCCTCCCTTGCTATGAAGGATGCAGAATGCTGTACATTCACACAACATCTCACCTAAAAGACAGATCCATTTTGGACATTTTCAGTTTCAATGCGGAATGCTTTTCAAATGGATGGAGAAGAGGCCAAAGCATCTCTATCAGCCCTGGAGGCCTTTGTGAGCAGGATCATGCGGTGCCTAGATTCTGGTGCAAAAAGTGCTTCGTTACACTCTGGAGCTGCCCTCAACTGAAATCTCTGTTCAAAGGCACGAAACCCAGAATTAAACAGATTTAATTTATTCTCTAGTCACTCTCTGGCAATCAACTGAGCTTCTTTCTTCAATAGCTGCTAACATCAGGATCAGCTGAACATCCGTGCCATGCAACTGCGCAAAACACAGTTCAGTTCAAAGGACCGGTCTAGTCTCAAAACCAACCCAAACACTCAAAGATGCAGACGTTTGAAGTGTACAAATCCATTCCTTGCATTCATTTTCCTCATTCTTCTAGCTCTACGTATCTTATTCCTATGAATCCTGCAGACAAAAATCATACAGGGAGGAATAGTTTATTATCTCGATTTTCCCACCCCATCACCACAGTTATGATAGTTGCTCAGTTCTTTTGTGTTTGGCTACAAAATGGCAAAAGGGACTGATTTTCTGATCTTGGCATATGGCTATTTTTAAAAAGTGTCACTGCAGGGTTAGTTAAGACGCATTTATTCAGAGATCAGACAAAAAGATGTTTCACAGAATTAAACTAGTTAATTCCAGGGCTCACAGTGAAAAGCTTTTTGCTGACTAGGAGAATCCAGCTTCCCACTTGGAAGGGAAATCTTGACACAACCAATGAGCAAAATAGACTGTCCGAATGCAGTTTCAAAGTAGAGTGTTACTTTAGCTAAAGACACAAGTTAAAGCTGAGAACTTGTATGACAACCCTCACGATGACCCATTCTGAAAGACACTGCCTCAACAAATACACTTTCAATAGTAGTTCAACATACTTTTGGTATACTTCTATTCCATTAAATATGCTCCTTTAAAAGAAAACTTCCAATGTTCAAAGTTACCCAATCTAAATGTATTGAACCTATGCTAGAAGTGTGATGTAGAAAAATCAGGATTTAAATCCAACCGTCCACTGAAAATGTCCATGTCCTCAGGTTACTTGAAAGTGGCAACTGTTCAGACACTCATCAATGTAAATGGGAGCTTAGCATGATGTTTTACAAGGGAAGCACAACTCCTCCAGGCTTATCCAGATGGAAAGAGTAGTGCTGCAAAATCCCTCTGTTATCTCCTGTGGCCTCAGTCAGCTCCAAGGAATCATGGCTGAGGGCAAACCTGGCGTCCTTTGTTCAGGAAAGTGAAGTAAAAACCCTGCTGGATCCAAGCAGGCTGGCACCAACTGTGTTACCTAAAGTAAACAAGCTCTTTATCCCCTGCCCCTGGCCCCAGATGCCTTCTTGGGGAAAAAAAAAGAGGAATAAAGAAATAGAAAAAGAAGTAAGGGAGAACAGTGTTACCCGCTCAGCATAATGGCAATGCCATTCAATGGAAACCAAACCAAACCAAAATATGAGCTGTGTAGTGTGGAGAAGCAGCCAAAAAATAATGGTGAGTTTTGGATACAGGGCTTAGTTTGTGTCTGAAGTTTACTACCCAGGGGTTTTGAAACAACACAGCTTCTGAAAGCACAGCCTTCATTAGGGCAGGAAAACACAACTTAAACGGCCAGGCAGAAAATGGCTGAATTAAGCTCTTTTTTCCCCACTCTTTAATGGTAGTGGTTCTCGAATGATTAAAAGTAGGTTAGGCGAATAATAAACCAGCTATGTTTCTAGTGTCTACCTGACAACAGCTTTTGTGGAAGTGAATAATTACATGAAAATCACTTCCCTTCCACCTCTCTTTGGGATCTCTGTGGGTTGCTAGGCAGTCTCTCTCCTACCTTCTGCTAATGTTACTTACAGACGGGATGAATACAGTATATTCATTATGAGAATGGTGAGCTGAGGGGGAGAAGGACCTAAATACTTGAAGGTTTGTTTATTCATTGCTGCCTTTGGAGACCAACACCATAGCTCAGATTACTTTACACATATTTAAATGCTAATTTTCCGAGGCATAATGGTTAGCCAAGTACCACCCTGTTCAAATGGAACGGGACCTTCCTCAATACAGGAGCCACACTAGTAGTATGTTTCTGTGTTGCCAGCCAATGTTGAAAGTCAGGTGCTGGAGCAAAGCATACTGAGGTTCCCTCTGGGACTTGGGAGAAAGAATTCTTTCACTCGCTCTGACTGCTTTTCATGACTGACATAAAGTTTGTTAGGAGACTGGTTTACTTTCCTGACCTCCTTAACCCAAAACTTGGGAGATACCTTGACTGCCCTGGCATGATTCCAAAACTGGCAGCCACACAGTACTGTTGTACTTCCCTGACATTCCAACTTTGCCAAAGGAAAAATCCCATCTGCAGTGGTATTTATGAACCCAAGAATTTCGCTGCACTATCTTTATGGTAAAACTTTCAAGTCTGCATTGACAGCCAATAGTTACAACAGTTGCCTAGAATACATGTAAGGAGAGAGTTGTCTCATAACATAGAATTTTCCATGGAAACATATGTAAGTTTTCCATTACTTTTGTTCTAGAGCATAAGGTAAGGAGAGGGCTGACAGGATAAGATAGACAAAACATTCAAGAGATATTACTCACATAAAAATATTTATGTCAATTTATGAATTGACACAACAATTTATAAAATATATCAATAGATAAAAATATATGTCAATAGATGAATATTGATATAAATTTGATGAATATTGAGGGAAAGTCACTAAGTAGCTGGAACAGTTCTTTTGTGTCTGAATGCTAAGAAATGAAAAAGGTCTTCACTGATAGCTTCACTGGTAGCTTAAACCTGGGAATCTGGCAAGTGGGAAACCTTTAAAGAAGGTATTGATAAGAGGCAAAAATACCAAGTCCCAATATCTTGGGTGCAGCATTTACTTCTTTCATGATGCATTCCCTGTCACTGCATACCAAGTGTACATGGAGTTTATGTCAGCAGGAGGGGCTGCATCCTGCCTCTGTGACCAAGCCTGCTTGTACTGACGGCTCTTGCTGAGTGAAAACTGTCCAGCATCCTGGGCAGGTGAAGCCATTGACTGCTGGAGCATCCACATGCTCCAGTTGCACAGTGCAGCTCTCTTACAGCATGCCTTAAAAGCATCAAGAGTTTTGCCTTCTTGTACACTCACACTATACAAAGCTTCAGGCTTTTGGAAACGTTGATTTGTTTTTTCATTTTATACATAACAAGAAAATGGACCAAAAAGTAGCCACTGCCTTTTGTTCTCATTTCAATAGCATGTGTTCTGTCTCCTAGAGACACTAGGCTTCACCAGGTCCTTTTGGGGGCTGCTTGGGAGTTGGGGTGTGCTTAGTGTAATTTCTATGAGTGATAAAGAGAGATGCAAATGGAGGAAGTGCAGCTCATTAAACTAAGGGTATTGATTAGTGCCCCTCTTTACTAAGACACCATCACCACATGCTCTCAGAATGAGATATTTGGCTGCTCCAACATACACTATATGGACAGTCAGAGGAGTTTCCAAGTACTTACACTGCCTTGCATTGAGGGAGTGATGAGAGAGGGCACCCTGACTGATTTCCAGAGTATTCTGAACCCAAACCGACATGGTTTTAAGGTCGTTTTTTCTTCAAATATTCAGTTTACACTAAACTTTACAAAAAATAAACTGCAGAAAGCAGGGCCCTGGGGCTGGTTTGGAGTTAGGTTTCCGGAGGGAGGGAGAAGCAAGAGTTTAAGCAAGTGTGGTAGGACCCCCTATCCTCCCATTTTGAGACAACCTCATTGCTATTGCAGAGCTGCTTGACTGCAGTATCAGTGATAAAAGAAATCCTACTCTGACAGCTTTTCTGTTGAGTGCTGTTACTTAAGATTCTCATTCAGCATCCCTAAAGCCTGAGGAACAATGCAGGTGTTAACCATACTATGCAGCCCTGGTTGCAAATATTTACAAACGGGTAAATGTTTTTGTCCTGTATTATTACCCAAAGAATACACTTCGTTTAGAAATAAACTATACCTATGGTAAATAACATGAGGTCAAATGCTATTTAATCTAACTTCATTAAAATGAGTAATTCTCAAGAATTCTTTTTGAGCAATCTTGTTAGGAATGCTTCCCTTTGAAACAGAAGAGAAGACATTTACCGAAGCATGACAGTTATTGACCTTAAATTCTTGCTTTTGCTGAAAACAGCTTAACCCTGACACTAAAGGGGATTTCCATTCATTTCTGTGATTTTAGACACTGCCTGAGTGCCCAGTGATGAACGCTAAAATGCTACATAAGCCCTGACTGAAACAAAGGTTGACTGAGAAGTAGGATACTGTGTACTGTCTATGTGACATTACTTAAAGGCTTCAGATGCACTGAAGTAACTTAGTGCCATATGCTATTCATAAGTAGTAATAACTGGAACACACATTAAAAATTACTAAAAATAGCTGACATCTTCATATTGAACTGCATACGAACCACTCTTAAAACAGAGGGTAGATTACTTGAAAGAAGCATTTCCTCATTCTTGAATACTCCACTGACCAACAGTTAGTGCAGTAACTGGTGTGTGTAAACCTGCAGCTCAGAGACAGGCAGACTGTAGAATCAGGCAGAAGTGGACCTCCTGTGGTACTTGAGACCATGGCAGTGGCATACTTGTGATCTGTTCCATTTCCGGTGTTTACACACCCCACAGTTCCACAGCAAGGTCATGCAAAATCATGCAATCCCAGCCTGGTTTGTGTTGGAAGGCACCTTAAAGCTCATCCAGTTCCAACCCCCTGCTGCAGGCAGGGGCACCTTCCACTACAGCAGCTTGCTCCAAGCCCCTGGCCTTCATCACCTGTAAGTTCTAGATTCAAACATGAATGAATGTGAATGTTCAGATTCACAGAGCAACACTGCACTGATTACTACTTAGTTTGTTAAAAGATCTCCCCTTTAAAATGTTCATTATATCTTTGTTCAGTTCAGAAATCCCTTTCATGATACAAAAGATTCTCCTGACTGCAAGTATTTTGCAGAAGGAATTCCAACAGCAGTATTTAGGTATTTGGACAATTGCAGTAAACATGGTAAAAGAAGCATATGCAAAGATTCTACCCTTATATACACAGCTGCAGACAGAGGAATCCCCTGTTTCAGTCACTGCACTCTCTGGTCTGAAGATGCTGTTGATTTGCAGATTTGAAAGATCAACACTTAGTATGTAGTGCATAGCCAATGCCTTTATTCTTTGCATATGCACACAAAGATCTCATTACCTCCTGATGAAAAGAACTGTGTCTGACTGGAGAGTCTGTCAGGGGATATATGAAAGTGGTCTATGTACCAATACCGTGATCTGCTCCTGGTTGCATTCTGCAATGAGATCTAACAAGTCTGCTTGCTTCCTTAAAGTGGGCTGTGCAGAGATTGCCAGGCACTGTCAATATAGGGAAAGAGCAGACAGAGTGGAAACAGCTCTCCTAAAATTGCTTTTCATTTTTACATGCTTGTGCCTTGCTTGTTTGTTATTGCATTTTCTACAAGTAGCAACACCAGCTGCTTGGGGCAATAGTGCATTACACATTTGATTCACTTTCTCAGATTAGATGGGATTACATTACTGCCTTCTCCAAACTGTGCTGGGAAAGCTGACATTGAATCTCAGTAATCCCTCTTCAGGCTGTAGTTTCTACTCACACAACCTCTTTTTCAGTGACTACAGTCAGCAGGTGATCCTGCTGAAAATGATGTGTCTCTATTGACTCTGCATGGAAAGCAGAGGAGCAATCATAAAAGCACAGCTTCCTAACCCCCAGCATTGCCCTTCTCCAGCCACTGCCAGAAACATAAAAGCCCAAAGACAAATGAGGCAGAAGTCTGCCGTGTTGACTCGCCCAGAGGTGAAGAATAGATTTCCCCTTCCCAACTACTCTGGCGCAGTGCCGCGGGTGGGCACCTCAGCATTGGATTCTGGCCCAGCTGCTGGAATTGTGCCGCTGGCAGCTGCACTTCCAAAATTAAGGAACCGATCGATTTTCTGTGGCATTACCAGCACAGAATTCATCTCTGCTTCCAGAGCCTGTTCCCCCTGCCACTTCTGTTCCTTCTACACTTGGCATTCGAAACATGAAAGAAGCTGCTGGTGAAGTTTAGAAACTGCAGAATCAACTTCAATCAAGAAGATATTGCCCCTTGTCATGGTTTATCCCCAGCCCAACTAAGCTGCAGGCAGCCTCTAGCTCACTCCCCTCACTGCCAAAGTGGGGTGGGAGAATTGGGGAAAAAAGGTAAAATCCCATGAGCTAAGATAAGAACAGCTTAATAATTGAAATAAAGTGAAATATAATAACAACAAAACCAATACTAATAAAAGGAAATCAAGAGAGAGAGAGGAACAAGCCCCAAGACAGGCAAGTGATGCACAAGATATCCCCAACCACTGACCAATGCCCAGGCCATCCCCGAGCAGTGACTGCTGCCCCCAGCTATCCCACAGTGCCTATACTGAGTCCGTGGTCTGGAATACCCCTCTGGTCAGTTCATATATATGTGTCTATACGATCATCCCCCAGTGTCTATACTGAGCCTGAGACATTGAAGAGTCCTTGGTTAGATCAGCTCTGCTGAGCAACAACTCAAATGTCAGTGTTTTATCAGTTCTATTCTCAGACAAACTCTAAGCCACAGCACTGTTCCAGCCAATAGGAAGAAAACTGACTCTATCCCAGACAAAACCAGGACATTCCTACCTGTTTAGGAAGTGGTCAGCACCCATGTGGTGGAAGGTGATGTAAGTCTATTCTGATTTTCAAATGCATTGTGGAAAAATCTGTCACCAAAAGCTCTTTAGGAAACTAGGCACCTGTGTCTTGAGAAGGAAAGTCATTGCTCGAAAAAGAAATTATAAGATAGGAAACATCAGAGTAAAGCCATGATTTTTGCAGTCGAGGGAGGTCACCAATGGAATACTACAACCAACAACCCATGCCTTTGCTGGCACAGCAAAGGTGACACAAAAGCTGGTCAGAGTAGCAAAGATGATAGTTAAAAAAGAAGTACATCCATACAGAGTAGGGGACACCCTGCTGCAAGGTGCTGGGGACAAGCTGACCATGAGCCCACAGTGTACCCTTGGGGCACATTAAACCAACAGCATGCTGGGCTAAGCACGAGGAAGAGCGTTACCAGCGCGTTCAGGGAGGTGGGTGATCCTTCTTCTCTGCCAAGCACTGTCAAGACAGGTCTGTATCACTGCATCCAGTGCTGGAGTCCCAGTTCATGAGAGACAGAGACTTCCTGGAGTTAGTCCAGTGAAAGACTACAAATATGATTAAAGGGACTGTTGCATTTAACATACAAGGAGTGATTGAGAGAGCTGGGACTGTTCAGACTAGAGAAGACTCCAGGGATTGTAATATGTTACAAGAGAGGGAAACAGTGTCTTCTCTTCATCCTTGGAGATGGTCTTTGGTGGACATGGCAGTGTTGGGTTTACAGTTAGACTAAATGATCTTAAATGGCTTTTCCAACCTAAATGATTCCATGAACCTGAGCTTTGGGAAGTGAGGTTGGACCAGAAGATCTCCTAAGGTGCCTGACAGCCTCAACTATACTGTAACTCTGTATGAGAACAGATTGAGTGGCCTCTTCAGCTGAGGAGACATGTCAGTGCAGTTTAACAAGTCATGAATGAGAAGTTAAATAAGAGTAAGAATACTTTGTTCACTGTTACTTTCAGTGCAGGAACTTTTGAATAACCAGATGAATTTTCTAGGGATCCAGTTCCAAAGGAATGAAAGGATGCAGCTCCTCCTGATACAATTCACAGACCTGTGAAACTTGTTGCCAAGAGATGTTGGGGATACTGTAAGTCTTCATGGGCTCTAGAGATCACAAAACTACATGGAATGGAAATTCATTGAGGATTTCTGAACCTAAAAAGCCACACAGACCTTGGGAAATCACCAGAGCTGAAAATACCTGTCAGCCCAGAGAGCTCAAGAGACAAATATCATATAGACCCCCAGGAATCCTCATGGGTCCATTCTAGGAGACAGCATAATGGGCTACATCAACTTTGTTCAAGGAAAGCTTTTATGTAAAGGATTATCTTATATACTTTCAAGCAAATAACACAGTTCAAAGCTTACTATAATGCTTCCTGTTCTGCAGCAAAAAATGCTCATGGTGACTTGACTGTGCATTCCACAAACTAACATTCAGTAGTTATTTTCTTATAACCATTTCTATAATTCTCTTAAACTCTCACCTGATAATACCAGTACCCAAACAAGGATTGTTATGTTTCCATGCCTATACAACTTCTGCACAACTTCCCCTTCCAATCCATGCCCAGGATAATGAAAATGATGAATAATTGCTATCAAAGGATTAAAGACATAAGTTAAACTATGACTCTGCAGCAGTCAGGCACAAACATCTTATTTTCCATTCAAATAAACATATTCAAATGAGTTCTGACTAGCTGGCATAGATTTAACCTTATTTTATAGCAGGGACACAGGAGACAGTACCTGCAGGGTAGACACCCCAGGACAGGGAACTTGCCCATAGAAGCTGGATGGAAATCCTCCAGCAGAAACAAGTTGGAACCACAGGTTATATGTGAACTTGTGTTTAACAGTTCACAAGTGACCTACCCATAATTAATGGAATTGATTTATACTTTCGGCCTCCCACATCCTCCAGCAGTGAGTTCCATCATTTACTTATTCATTGTGTGAAATAACACATTCTTTTCTATTTGTACATCTCCATTTTTATAGCCTTTTGCCAAACCCATGGGTTCCAATAGGACCTCCTGAGTTACTGGCTGAGAGCCACACAATCAGGGAATGGTGCCTTGGCTGCAGAACTACAAGGGCTCTGCTCCAGTTTCAGGTCTGACTGTGTGTAAAAGGCTTTTGGTTTGGGGTTTTTTGCCTTTTCACAAGAAAAGAAACCAACCCACAAGTGACTGACTGCTGGCTGCACACTGCCCTGTAGGGCTATCTCTGCTAGGTACCGGGAAGATCAGCATCCTAAGGAACATCACAGAAATGACATGGTTCTCTGAAATGCTACTCTAGCTGCTTGCCTACGATACCACCAAAACCGCGGTCCAGCTTCCAGCTGGTCCCCGCTCAGTGTCTCTGCTACCGTTTATTTATTGAAAAAACATTTATCGCCTAAAGACCCAAAGGGAAATTTTTAAAACATTCTTCACTTTAACAAGAACGTCTCCAGAAAATCCCTCGGCTGAAACCAGTATTTGATAAACCAAAGGAAGCTTCCCAGTGACAATGCATTACCCATCATTCTGTTACACAATTACATGGTTAAATGCAGACAGCATTGATTTCACACTACCCACATAATAACCTATATATTGCACTTCACAACACTAGACAAACGTGAATGCTGAGGCAAAATAAAGAATAAAGACACAATTGAAAGTCAATCACCTTTTGCAAACAGTAATGTCAAAACAGAACTGAAATCTTGTGCCACATACACCTTCAGGTGTTGATACTGACAACACAGGTCAACAATCCAAAGTGCAGACAAGGGAGTATATTATATTATTATAATTTAACCTCATTTTAGTCATTCGACAAAGCTACAGATATGGGTAATTCCATCCTAACTCAGCAAAAATTGCCTCAGAAAACTAAGAAAAGACATATAGTTAACCTAGAGCATTAAGCACTTTATTAAAACATCTTAAATCCTCTTTCCATTTGAGAACTGTCATTTTCTGTTTAATATAACTTAAGAGAACAGAAGAGAAAGGATTCAAGTTACTAGCAAGACAGTCAAACACAAATATCATTTCACTTCAGTTACTTCTGTGCAGAGGAAACGTAGTGGGATAAAAATACAGAACTGAGGTATGGCTACATTTAATCAGTGCAAAGGTAGCCAGCCCACTGTCTTTTAATTGCTGCCCAAACTGAATGCTCAGGAAAGAACCATAGCAAACATTTCCCAAGCCAATAAATTCCAATTTCATTCTAATTGATTAAACTGTATCAAAGCATTTTACGATTTTATGTTTTCAAATGACTTGAGTACAAGGCAATGGAAATGCTCTCCAAAGGGGCTTTCCTCTTTGCATTGTCCCCACAAGAAGCCTGTGAGACCCACCACCTCCCTTACTCCTACCACAGACACAGCTAACCAACAGGCTTCACATGGCATCACTCTGATCTAGAAGTTCTCAGAGAAACTCGCAGGGCCAGAGCATCTTGGCCTCTGCCTTTGGTACAGCCTTGGTGTTTGGTGCCTTTACTTTGTGCCATTTTGTGTAATCACATTGCAACTACAAACAATTATTTTTATTCAGGTGTTTCAATGCAGGAAACAAGTAGCACGAAAGAGTCAAGAATACACAGAACTGTCTATGACAGATCGAGGAAGCACGAAGAAATGAAACCAATAAATGTCTTTAAGCAATGATTAAGTCTAAATGAATGTGCCCCCACTGCGTACAGCAAACCCAAATGAGTTAAAAGAAAAGCTACATATTACTTCTCTTACTCAGCCAAAACGTAACAGCAGTTCTAGGAGCAAAAGTAAGACTCCATTAAGATTACCTCACAGCTAAACCTTCAGAATATCAAGTCTGTGGCAGCAATGTCCAGTAGTAAAGCATTTCAGTATGGATTCCTCCTCAAGGAGTTTATGGCACAAACCCAGATACATTTATTCACTTCCTCATCCTGTAATCTCTTCTTCCTTGTATTTCACCAAAGATTAAGTCCTGAGCAAGGAACAGTCATTAACTAAGGCATTTTATAGAATCCTAGAATAATGAACTTAAGCTTTAAACTAATTTTTCCCCATGCTCCTGATTTGCATGCAAGTCAGAAGCCTCCAATCCTGAATGTGATGGCCAGCTAGGGGTGGGAAGTCTTGCAGCATCAGTAACAGCCGGCAAGCACTGCCATTATGGGTGACAACCAAGACTCCCAGGAAGGAATTTGTTCTGGTACATAAGGGTAGGTAGACAAACCACTGACTTGTTCTGCGGACTTAGACCAACCTGGTTTTGTGGATGAAGAAGCATGGCCATAGTTCTGCAACTGGCAGGGTACCATCACGTTGCTGCAATGATGATAACATGGTAAATACCATCTGACTATGTGTCTCAGAGTTAATTACTGGTGAATGGTAGCTGGAATTTGCTTGGAATCAGACCAAGAGCCTGGCACCTACCCCAGGTTATGTGCCAAGAATCTCTGAGATTCCTCTAGCAAGCTTAGAACAATTTATCCAATTATCTCACATCTGAAGATTTTTCCTTTTATTTGGGTTTTCTGGTTGTTCCCAGTCCCAACTCATTGAGACTCCACCTGCCTGTTTAAAGCAGCTCACATCACTAGGTAAGGACCTACTAAAGACATCCAGCTCCATAAGTGGCTCAACAGATAGAATCAGAATGAGTTCCCTTAATAATATTTATAAATAAAGGCAAAGTTATAAACCAGATTTGTTTTAAACCCTCAGGCATAAACTTCCCATCTCTTCCCTGTGACAGATTTGTCTTGGAGGAGTTAATTTTGGAAACAAACCGATAGGCTAGGTTTACTTAAAATGCTCATCTGAAGCATTCAAAGAGCTGATGTGCCGGTAGGTGTTTTTTGTAATACCCAGCTGGGAACACGGACTGATGTTCCAGCCAAAACCATCTTTGACGCTGTGTCCTTCCCTCAGAATCAGTTCTTTTATGTTCCCCCTCCATGTGAAGGACAATCTGCTTCAGTCTGATACCTCCCATCTACAGTACTCAGTGCAATAGGATGGAGAAAAGACAAAAAGGGATTGTGTTTTTGTTTACTTCTTCCTCTTTCCCACCACTCATTTACCTCATGTTCTTCAATTAGTTTTTGGTAATAAGCATTCAGTTCTTACTTCTATTTGCACCTATGACTGCAACTACAGTAAGAATTTAAGCCAGTGGATAAAAAGAGCAAACACACACCCTCCCTTGGACCTAAAGAGAGTGCCCTATTAATATTTTACTATTTGGAGTTGTGTGTGACAGATGGGGCACCTTAACAACTGACTTGTTCCGTGACTATACATTTTTGGTGACCTAAACTACTTACATATCTGCAGGTAAATGGAGTTACAAAAATACAGGTATCAGCGCTATACCAGTACTGAAAAGCATTGCCTGGTTAGTCTCAAAATACCCAGGACACTCAATTAGCCCCTATGTTATTTACCTCTGCCTCACTCACTGGAGCTGAGGTAGCTGCGCCTGCTCTGGCTGTAAGGCTGTGCTCATGCCAAGTGCCCTACACAATGAGTTCAAAAAGGCACTTACAGGACCGATGCAAATGGTGAGTGCCTGAGCTACACTTCCAAAACACCTTCTCCTCTCCACTAACAAAAGAGGCAGCCATCTACAAAGTCGGAAACTTGCTTACACATGCCATCATTACACATTATATATGTAATGTTGGATATGACAACTCTGGACCACCTTATCTACTTTGTTGTGAAGTTCAAGATACAGAACAGACCATTTGAATTCGTAATCTCAAATCATGCACCACATTTTCTGCCTTCCTGCATAAGATAGAAGCTCTCTGAGGGCTACTGCCCCACCTGTACTTTTTTTCAGTGCTTTAACTACTGCAATCATTTTCCACCTATGTTCTGCTCTTCTTCATGGACAGATAAACAAGTTCCTTTAGACCTCCAGGCTGGGAATGCACCAGCTTTCACTATACCTGTTTGTGAGCATCCCTCAGAGTCACCATGCTGTTTTATTGTTTTACACAGAGGATTTAGAGGATCTGAAAAGCAGGGGCTGGTTTTGGAGTGGCAGGAACTGTCTCCCCAACTGGCAAATTCTAGTAAACAAGCCACTCAAGGTTCACTCCAATTCTCTGTGAGCCTGGTCCTTTTTAAAGAGAGCTGGGCAATGAAAAACCTTTCTTTTATGCCACAGAGCTGGCAGAAACTTCAAGTAGAACCAAGTTCAAGATGGAAAAAGCAATAGAATAAAAAAACCCCACAAATGCCATTTAGGAATTGTATTGAGAGCCTGCAGTTCTTTACACTAAGGGGGCTACTGAAAATATTGGCTTAGAGCAAATGTTTAATTTCACAGATTCAGTTTGATTTACATTATTTGTAAAATGGTGTCAAACAGTCAAGACGTTTGGTCAAAACCAGGAGGTTATTTTGGAAGTCAGATGTTGTTTTTCCCATTTTCTGCTGAAATGAAGCAACCAAGAATTTGTTTCGAAGTGTAACAATAATAGTAAAAAGAATTAAGAAAACACCTCTTTAAAATAAAACCACTTTTTAAAGTGTTGGTCTGCTTGAAGTACTCTGTATTTGTTGTGCTAAAATATCAATATGTGAACACAAAACTAAGTGCAAATTCACCAGGAACCAGGTTCTGCCCCCCATTCTTCCCAAATGCAGCTGCACTTTCTTGATTCAGCCATTCTCTGACAGCTCACATGGGCTGACAAGAAGCAAACAGGTGAAAGACTGGTGAACCTGGATCCCAAACAGCAACATCTGATCATTTCCTGCCAAGTTTGTAACAAATTTACTCAATGCACTTTCTGGCCTCTTCTCTTTGTGATTCTTTCCTTATCCTTATTTACAGTCCTAAATTGGAGGAGTAGTGTTTGGTTTGCACTCATGTAATGATATTACCTCTGTGCTCTGATGGCATCTTCTTGCAGCCATGATTCTGGTGCAAACGCTCACAGAATGCTCAGTTCACTTGAGTCTCATTGTTTAGAGTAGCTGTCCATAAACATCCATATGGGAAAATATGTTAAAATATGGAAATCTAAGTCTGTGGACACAGTTAAGTAAGGTATCTTCAGAAATATGAATAACCTTTACAGGAATTCCTGTACTACAAAATTTTCTGGAATTTAACATTAACAGAGGAATAAATTTATGTCTAAAAAGACTCTTATTCCAGAGAAAAAGAATACAAACTCTATCCCCAAGTCACATAATGCACCACAGCAGAGTCTAAAGTTATGAAATCCTGTTGACTATCCCATCCTAATATTCATCTTCATGGGCAATTCTGATGATGTAACTTTAGTGTGTATATATGTATATATGTTTGTGTGTTTAAACATATTGTAAAGCGTAAGGAAGAAACAATTATGCAGTGCTAGATAAAGCAGTCAGCAATCAATCCAGCTTCAACTGCCGAAACAAAACCTTTACTAATACAGTGGAGTTTCTCTATCCACAAGGAAGGAATAGTCAGCAACTGAGCATAGTCATTAAGAGCAGAGAGCATCAGAAAACCACAGCTGCCGATACACACACCTCATCTTCCCCATTTGCTCTCCTGGATGTGGATCCTTGCTGTGAGCTGCCTGGCAGCTGGTGACAGTTTGTGATGGGGCAGACAGCATGTTCTCCTCCATGCATTAGGGCAGTGTGCCAGCAACTGTCACCAGTCACTACCCACCTTCTCCCAGCTTCCCTCTCCTTACTTCCTATCACCTTATCCTCCCTTTCCCATACTGCCCTTGCAAATAAAGCACATGCATACACACAGGTGTCTTACAAACTATATGCCAGCAGATACAAAAGGCATGGTAGGGAGAGGGGAGGGCAGAGTAAGGCACATGTAGCTATAAGATACCTACATAACCCATAGCTCTCTTACACCACCCTGGAGGAAGGCACCTTTTCTGTTCTTTTCTGCCTCCTCATTTTGAATTCCCATTAGTTCGGGGAATACATTCAGGGGAGAACTTCAGGACCAATCTGTGGGCAACTTCTGAGGGAAAAACAGGAGAGCACCCAACTCCCTGCACTAGAAACCTGAGGCAGAGAGGACTCCAGGCTGATGGTGAGGCCCTGTGCATAGCACCTCTCCAGTGGGAGAGCTGGGGTATACAAAAGGTGCTTCAGCCATTCCTGCTTGTCTGCAGATGTTTGCCTGGCCTTCTTTCTCTTGGATTCTTTTGAGAATTCCACTGTTATTCCAGCTCTAGGATGGAAATAAAAAGAGTCTCAGAAATGTTTGGGGGCTTAGAAAGCTGGGTTTTTTTTTTCCTTTATGCAGATCTTTAAGGAATAATCTTTAGGAGCACTGATTTATAAATAGTAAATAACAGATTTTCTGCACATCATTCCTCTAGTGCAGCAAATTTCTCTTTTTCTTTTTTCTCTCATTCCCATGGAATAACAGGATTAACAAGAATCCTGCTGGTAATTCTTGAAATAACTATGTATTTCCAGTGCCTCTATTCATATGGCATCGTATGTGACTTACGGCATCATATGTGACTTGTGACTTGCAGAAATAGCATGGAATACTTATTTGTTTCACTTGCTACCCTCACTGTGCACAAGGTCCCTTATTATTATTGCCATAAATCACTTAGTACTTCTTGTAACCATTTTTAATGTCAGCTGAAAATACTGAATTTTCAACAGCAGCTTTTCTCCTGCTTGTAGACTTCCCTGCTGGAGCAGCTGGCTGTTTGGAGTCATGGGTAGTACTTGAAATTCCTTAGATGTTCCTGGCAATGTTAATCAGTTTATGCACAAAAAGGCTTTTCAAGTTTATCTTCCAGCTGCCATCATTGTCAACAGTGAAAAATCTCTCCCTGTTATGCCAATACACTGAGCTAAGACGTGGATCCTGTCTCCCTCCAGTGGCATATTGCACTAGCCATAAAGGCTAATATTAAAGCACAATTAGAGCTTCCCTAGAGCTCAGGTGATGTCTCTCCATTACCAAAGTTGCTAAGGGGTTGCACGGATAGCTGGAAGAGATTTCATGTGGCCTAGAAACCCCAGGGAAACTACAAAATGAACCCAATTCTTTCAACAAGTCTCTTCTAACTGCCAAAATCTGCTGTTGCCTGCTCAGCTTGCTGTTCCTCGTGTAGCAATAGCAGGAAACATAAGGAAAAACCATGGGGAGAAGCAAACTATTTGTTCAGGGCTTAAAATACATCTCCAAAGCAATAACTGCACTTCTGAAGTCACATTTGCTTAGAAAAATTAATAGTCACAACATTATGCCATTGAAAAAACATAGAGTCGTATATTGAAGCATAAAAAGGTATGTCACGTTCTCCCAGAGACACCAGTGGTTTTGCAATGATGTTTTCAATTTAGGTCATGCCTTTCCCACAGCATACTTAAATATAGCTCAAATCTTTGCACAATGGAGTGACCTGTGCAGTGAACAACTCCTAACCTGTTCCATGCGTTCCAGAGGGTAGATTTTTTTTTGTCATAGCAGAAGACCCTGAATGGTTTCAGCCTTTTGAGTGTACCTGCCCAGTCACTGGAGTGCAGGTTCACTGTGACAGAACAGTGAGTGTTCCTTCGAGCAGGGAAATGAAGTTCTGATTCTGAGCAGGGAAAATGTAATGCGCTCCCTGACCTACCTTCAGTCTTTGCAGAAATGGGAATAGCATCCATCCCTATGGAGCTTTGTTAAACACCTCTGCCCTTCCAGCAAGAGCACGGCATTACAGCATGTGCTGGTCCTCCTATTCTTAGAGGCCACGTAAACAATTTGTAATGCAAACGCTGTAGTACACACTAAAAGGAAATAGTTCCTCATTGTGGAGATTGTAAACTGCATTACAGGGCAAAATGTTTCTAAACATCACAGCAGTCTATATCCTGCACTTACCATTTAAAATACCAGTAATTTGTAATGCTGGTGCAAACAGCAGACCTTGAGAATAAATTCTTTCTCAAGTTTAAACTTTAAAAGTCTGGGCAGTGATTATTACTAAGCAGCAACATGAGAGCCCCATAGTCACCAGCAGGACCTTTTTCCTCTCAGAGAAAGGACAGCTTGAAGTTTAGTTTCTATATCAAATGAACAAAGACCCATAGTTCAAAGATACATGTGTAAAGTCAGAGCTGTAGCCCTATAGATAGTAAATTCAGGTCAGGATTTTCAGACCTGTGACCCTTGTACATGTTTCTGGCATTTCACTCTTAGTTAAATTTACTACAGCTCATGTGTGTGCATCACAACTGCCTGGTTCAGAAAGCAAACACCTCGTGAAGCAAACAATACAGAGAATGGGAGGAAATTCGTAGGAAAAAGAAGAGGAACTCTTAACAGAACTGGACATCTCATTACTACTATTTTTTCCTTAATTGATTTTTAAGAAATGGCTGTCCCAATTCTTCTGAAAACCACTCAAAACTGCAGAAAAATGCTGAAGGTGTTACGAGACATAGTGGTATAAAATGGCTGGTGGGATCTAGGACACATGACCTACCTCTTGAACCCTTTCTCCAAGCACTATGCTTAAAAACTGGGCTTATCACCCAGTAGTGGGCATGTCTTCAAGAAGTACATTTCTCTTTAGACTGAAGCTTCTCACATTCCAAACAGATTAAAGCATCAAAAGATTCTCCAGCAGTCAGATGTCATTTCACTGCCACCACAGGAAAATTGTTTTACATTTGAAGGCTCAGTATGCTTAGACTGATACATTACAGCTCTAAAGTCCACCACTTGGGAATCCATACAGTTCCCTTGATGTTCTGAGCACAAAATGAAAACACCAAAAATGAAGACACTGCTTGTTTCAAAGCTAGGAAAGCATTTCTGTTCTCTTCTGCCTTTGAACACAGAGGTTTCCTTCTGCCTCAAGGTGGCAATACAACTGTGATAGCTGCTCGCTTCCAGCGCTGCATGTACCAAAGCTGAATCAGCCTGGGTTATTTCTCCTGCTGTTAAGCCATCAGCAAAACAACTCTGCAGTGTTATTGAACATTGGAAAGGAAAAGTCATGGGAAGATAAATTCTCAAATCCAAACAGTTTGGATTTTCAGAAAAAGATTTAAGAAAATATTCTCTCTACACCTCTGCAGTGTTCTCAAATGTGCCTCACATACCTGAATATTCTGATTAGCCTAAACGGCTAGCAATTGTTGACATCTTTTCTTAAAAGTATAATTTCATGTACATGCTCCAACATACAGAGATGGTGTTAAGGAAGGAGTGCATAACTAGCAAAATAAACTCATGCTAAACTGAAAATCAAGGAGTATGTAATGAAAATTCCCGTGTATCTTTTGCCCTGTCATTCATTTATCATGCTTAATATTCACATGAGAGTGTATCAGAGATAAAGTACAACCTGTATTCATACAAATGTATTCTCACAGGGTCATTTCAATTGGAAAAGGCCCCTAAGACCCAGCACTGCCAAGTCCACCACTAAACGATGTCCCCAGGTGCCACATCTACACATCTTTTACATACCTCCAGGGATGGTGACTTCACCGCTTCCCTGGGCAGGCTGCTCTAGGGCTCGACATCCCTTTCGAGGAAGAAGCCCTGATGTACAATTCAGCTGCAAACCCCAGATTAATTGAACTTGTTCAAGAGTTTGGTAAGCACCTGCTGTGAGAAGAGTGCAATTCTGACTGCGTTGACAGGCTCACTCCCAGTGACTCAGGCAGTTATTAACACGCAAACAGACAATAAGCAAGAAGGAGAATCCAATGCCACAGCAGGGTTGTAATTTACACAGGTATGTTTTCCACATCATTGACCATAATATTACTCCTTGAGCCATCAAACGGATACATCTGCTGATCCCCAACTGATTTAACCTCTTCCATGCACAAACGTTTGGAAAATCCCATTACGAGCACGCAAATATTTTCTCCAAAAAGAGCAGCGAGTAACAGACACAAACACAATTACATATTGAGGGACAACTACAACCAAACTCTGGGTCAGGCTTGCACACAAAAACCCAGAAGAATCCTATTTACTTTGGTGAATATTTCTTTTTGCGTGAGCTATAACTCAGGCAAGACTTCATATTTAAGCTCTAAAGAGTACCTGCATCCTCCAGATTGGGGTAGAGGGGCACATTTCTAGCCAATTTAAGCATGAAGGCTCTAGAGGCCTCACTGTTGAGGAAACAAAGCATTTCTGAAGCTTAAATATGGTACTCCACTATTATAATGAAAAGTGATTGGTATGAGCTCTACAGATACACAGGACAAAGGATGGCATTTTCAGACCAGGAGGATTCAGTCTGCTGGAGAGATAGAATATAAAAATGAAATAGAGAGCACAGCACTTGAAAGCTAAGAGGAACTGAAAAGACAGATGAATAGCTGCTTAGAAAGCTATAATGAACCATGGAATGCAAATTACACAAAGACAAAAGCTTCAAGAACTTCAAGTTAAAGCAAGCCTTGAAGGGAAAATTTATTTAACCCACAGTAAACACAGTTGGTGCTATGGTTCGAATACTGCTCCTCTAATACAGACATATGAGCCTCCCTGGAACATTATTTCAACAGGCCTCCTGCTCGTACACATGCACTGAGCTATGATATTGTGAAGCAAATCTAAAGAAACAAGAGTATAGATAAAAAATGAAAGCACCAATGGCAAGGTGAGTTCAGTTGTCCTATATATGTTTCTTGGCAAACCCCTCTAGAACAGATTGAGGAGAGGCTTATGGAATGGCCTTTTTTTGATACAAAAATACATGGGTTTGGACATTATTAAGCCCTACATTTCTATAAAAGGGAAAATATGTATGTATTTATCTTGTTACCATTAAAAGTTGTAATGAAGCCAAACCAATTCCTTTCCACCATTTTTGATTAAAAAAACGCTGCCAAATTCAGTTTTAGACTTCCTCCAAACTTCCTTTATTCCTTGCAAACTGACCAGAAATCCTGCTAATAACTCAGAAATCCTTCTTCAAAAATTGATTAGTCTCAACAAAATATTCAATTTTTTAATGAAACTGCATTCTTTCCAACACAAAACTCATTCTCTACAACCATTTCATCACATGTTTAAATTCCATACTGTCGTGTTTGAGATCTCTGTCCTAGTTCATTCTACTTCAGCTTTTTTCCTACAAAAAAGCTGCTGAAAATCCTAAGGCAGGAGTATGGCAAAATGTCAGTTGAAGTCTCAGTGAAACACAGAATAAATTGGCTTGTTAAATCAATCCATTAAGCCTTCTGAAAAGACATCCCAGTATCAGCCAAGTTCTATGTGTGGGACAATCAGATACATCCACACGTGCCTTTTAAGGGCTCTGTACTTCAGAGACTGCTTAGGCTAATACCATGTGCTTTGGGAATTGTCATGGCAACGGTGTATTTCCTTACAAATGGATCAGTATAGTAAACAGGCATATAAAACCCCCTTGTAGCCTGACAATAATGTTGCTTAAGCTTGCATGCCCTCCCTCAATGACACACAGAAGCAAGGGTGGTGGTGGTGGCATGTGAAAAATCCACACACAAGGCAAAATCCTGTTAACAGGCATCTCGCACAGCACTGGGCGAGTGGATGGAGCAATGGCTTGGCAGCAGGGCTGCCTCCATGCTGCGTCCACAGACTTCATGTGTGGAGGAATCATCACTGTGCAGTACAAGAGTACTCAGTGAGCACTTGCTGTTAATCACAAGATGGTTTGGGTTGGAAGGGGCCTTAAGGCTCATCCAGTTCCAATCCACTGCCACAGGCAGGGATCCCTTCCACTGGAGCAGCTTGCTCCAAGCCCCTGTGTCCAACCTGGCCTTGAGCACTGCCAGGGATGGGGCAGCCACAGCTTCTCTGGGCACCCTGTGCCAGTGCCTCAGCACCCTCACAGGGAAGAGCTTCTGCCTAAGCTAGTTAAGGCAGTGAGTAACCAGCTGTCAGAATCACACAGCAGGATGAAACACTAGTTTAAACTGGGCAAAATAAACAGATTGCCACCCATGTTCTCAGATAAACAGATTTCTTGTCCCTGCTAAAACAAGTTAAGACACACAGGTGTATGGGACCTATGTAAACGCTCACACATTTCCAGTAATTTGAACAAATATTCCCAAACTTCCGTTCTATCTCCATCTCAGTATCCATTTAATATTGTAACAGTCTTAGGAGTAACACTGTATAGTATCTTTCACATTGCCAAACCAGATAAGTAAAAGGCTGTCTGCAACCTCTCAGGTTTTCTAGAGCTTGTGTCATTTTGCCTCTGCTATCGGACAAATGATACACAATAACTGTTTCATTGTACTCATCTGTCACTGAAAAACCATCAGCTTAATCCTGTGTTTCCATGTTCAACTCTAGTTTGGAAACAATGAAAAAGAGAGTGTTCTTGGTTTCAGTACTTCATCCCTCCTTGATTGCATATACAGACTTCTGCTTCAAAGACAACAATCATCTCAATGATTAATTTTGACTGAGATTTAGAGCTGGAATAAGCAAAGAACCACAAAATGACCAAGGCACTTTTCTAGTACAAGACTCATATATTCCAGCACATGTAAGCAGTAATGGCTTTAAAGCCCTAGCCACAATTCCAAATCTCTGACAATGAACAAGCAAGCACCTACATTCAAACGCAAGAAACTCTTGCAGTTTTACCCAGTCGGAGAGGAAAATAAATGGATGGACCATGATCCTACCTGTGGGTCAGAGAGTCGGGAAAGGTCAGGGTACAAGTAGAACTTTATCCCCTCGGAAGCGCCTGGTAACGTTACTCCACGAATCAGGAGAATCATCAACATGATATAGGGGAAGGTAGCTGTAACATACACAACCTAGCAAGAAAAAGCAAGCATTAGGAAAATATTTGCTTCCAACTGCAGAAAAACCCACCCAATTTCCACGTCCATTTTGCTGTTGGTTAAAAACCAAATCCTTTCTAGAAGAAAAGTGCTTTGGATGCCTTTGCTCATGCAGGTGAATTTTATCCTTCAATCTTCCCTTCTAAACTATGTCTTGTAGGGAAGGTCAACACATTTTTATAGAGAGATTGGGGAGTTCTCCAAGTATATTATTTGCTCTCTCTTGGTAGCAGGTGACCAGACATTAGACTCTAGTGTACCCGAACACCCTTACCACTTACTATTTCAAATACAGATACAGGGGAGTTACCTCATAATAGCAAGTAATTAATTGCATTCTATATATTTCATAGCAACATATGCAAGGAGTTCTCAGTCACCTAGTAATTACTAAACTGTCATCTCACAAGACGGCTTTGCATGCCTGTGTTTGGGGAATAAACATTCTATCAAGCCTAAAGGCTAATGCTCTGTACATCTATCTCCTTGCGATGTGCTGTAGCACCCTTATCATGCAAAACACCTTCAGGCACACTTTCTGAAGTGCTCAAGCCCAGCAACTTCTGTTGCCTTGTATATGGCCATATTTATTTTTTCCCAGAAATTGTCCACTCTGTGCATGGGGAACAACTGAGCTTCTCTGGAAACCTGCAAGAAATCACATCTTTCAAAGAAAAAGTTGAGCAGTATTGATGCCATTTTATGATCGCAAACTGGGAACAGTTTACAGCCACTAAAACTTGGAGATTCATTAAATTATAAGTTCCATATTACCATAAGTATTTCCTTTAAATAATAACATAAATTCCCTATAGCCATTTCCACCTGTGCAGAGTAGGTTTAAAATATCCTCGTGAGGGGATAGCCTTATACATCTGCCTTGCACAAGTCAAAATCACTTCACAAGCTGCAAGAATGGGGAAAATCCTTCAGTAAAAAATACAACCTGCAGAGCCCTCCAAACATATACGTTAAAAATTCGTTACCTCTCTCATGCCTAAGCAAATGGAAGAGAGACATCAGAAAACGCACCCATGAAAGGATTTTCAAACACATTTTCAATCCCAACGCAATCTGATTTCATGAACTGAAATCTGATTTGCAGGCGGTGCTGAGTATTTAACCCCAAACACAAGATCACCTCATGTGCTCAGCTGGTACACTCAGAAATGGAGGAACCTAAAATCACATGGCAGGTCTTCAAATAAGTCCAGCTGCCCAAAACATACTTAGACACTGACCTGTATTTCTAATATAGGTAAGTACCTATGTATCTTTCAGGTGTCTTAACCCTTTTGAAAACACAAATCATGATTTTCCTAGGAAAAGGAGACAACCATTATATTCCCATAGGTCTCAGAAGCCTGAACTGATGCATAATAAGCTTTATCCTAGTGCTTACATTTATTGTAACTGACTCTTAGTGGAAATGTAAACTGATATGACTGGCTGTGCTTAAGTACACTTTGTTTCAAAGAGACTGCTCTCCACATTTCAGTTTCAAATGAAAACAGATCATCAGTTAATGAGAAGTAAAACCAAAACATACAGAATGGATACAGTCCTGCTCTAAGCCTTATATCGGGTGGAAAAGATGGAGGAGCCAGCCTCTGGCTTTCATGCTTCTGTATTAGATTCTTTGCCAGCTATTTTTATTACTCCTTTTAAATCAATAACTGCTTTTAATAGAGGATAGTCAGCAGACATTTGATGACATAGACATAGCAGACATTTGATGACATAGAAGGCATTGCACCTGAAAAGCTGTTATCACATTAAAGAACATTTCATTGCACCATGCTTTATTAACTCCAGTGGTTTGCAGCCTGCTATCTTGCACAACCCGCTGCTGCCTTCAACTATTTTTCATCAGCAATTTTGTACAGGCAGGTTCCTTCCCAGGTTCCTTTGGATGTATATCTTCACTCAGCCTCATCCAGGAAGAGCTGAAGTCACTCCTTTATGCCAAAGAAAGATCAGATAGAGGTACCCCTGAAGAGGAGTCTGTAATCCTGCAGCAGCTATCTAGGCTTGTAGAGTTATACTTCAGGATTTTCTGATTGTTTTTCACACGTCTTCCATGGCTCATCCATGCCTGTTATTAACACTATTGCAGGTACTCGAACCACAACCTCTAGTGGACTTTTTGATCACGAAGGCAGTTGTGCTTTAGAGGAATGAGGACTCGGCTTCCTTTCTGGTTACCATGCATAAAGAGGATATATATAGAGTGCAACTGGCTCAGTATTTCTGGCAGTAAAAACTAATGCAGTTATTCAGAACAACAACAAAAGAGATACCAAGGAAGCATGCTTGGGGAAGATACACCCTTCCCCAGCCAAATGGCATTTTGGACAATTTATTGGTGCTGGTGCTCATGCAGGTCAGGAGGTTGCTAGAACTGCAAGCTTCTGTACTGCAAGAGGTGTGCAGTGTGTTCAGAGAGGGGAGAGTGGCCACCCCTTGTAGGTTGAGCCTACAAGGCTCACTTGTAGGCTTACTATGCTGGGCCACTTAATTCCCTTGCTTTGAGTGCATCAGTTGCTCATTTTATTATGCTTCTCAAGAGCTCAGGAGGTGAGGAAGGATGGGGCATTGTAGAAATCAAATGCCATTATTAGTATCATCATCACATCTGTAGGCATTAAAAGTTTCCTGAATTGTTTTCTTTCAACACATCAAACCTCTCTGAATATAAATGTGAACACAACTGTTTCTAATTACACTGCATCCTGTTTTAATTGACTTTAATTGCTTGGTATGTTAATTTGCATTCCAATGCTCAAAATGCTTTTTTTAAACCCTTGTCAGGGCAATGCCAGTGTTTAAGCAGTTGGAAACAAAATACAAATTTCTGGCATGCTAGAGTTTGCATCAAGTTCTGCTATCACAATATCATTGAAAGACAAACTTACAGAGATATTTAGGCACATAAGTATGTGAAGAGGCATTTACTGGGACATCTTACAGCTCTTAAGCATACTTAGGTGCTTAGCTGAAAGTACATGAAGACCAAAGACTGAGAACAGCTACGTCATTGACTGCCATAAGCTTTAAGTACTGAAATATTCGAAGTAAGTTAAGACCAAGTACTGGAACCTTAAATAGCAAAATCTTAAGAGACTTACAAAGGTGAATTATAAAGATATTTAGGAATCTATGCAATGGTTTCAGAGCAAGGCAACATAAAGGTTTTGAGAACTGAACTAGCTGCCAGTTTGCACCTTTTCATATTTCAGTATCTTTAAAGCACAAATATGGTGCATAGTTCAAAGTTGGGTACTGGGTCTGATGAAATTCTTGTCCTAAATGAAAGGGTTATTTTCTGAACATTCAGGCCAGATCATGCTGCAGAGGTTCAAGTGAAGGTGACCTGGCTTGTGAGAAAACAGGAGAAATACTTGATAAAGCTGCTGAGAATAAGGAAGAAGCCCCGTGTGCAATGAACTGAGCCACAAACCCACAGATTTCTCCAACTACAGCTGCTACAGACCCCATCAGCCTGACGTTCAGACTCTACCTCACAGCAGCTTTGCAGTGGGGTGAACCAGGAAGCAGTGAATTTAATTTGGCTCTTGCCAAATTCAGTGAATTCAATGAACAAATCTTCACTTTCTGAGCCTAGGAAGCTAAGGGAATTCCTTCCTGCAAGCTGGGATATTAGAGCTTGTTTGCACTGTAATCAACCAATTGCACTTTATGAATTGAAGTGTTTAATTTCACTTGATCCTTTAGAAAATGACTGGCTTGCTAATCTCCTCCCCATAAAGTCTTGCCCCAACTGAGTTTTAGAAGAGTTATATGGAAAACCCTGCTCTGACTATCACTACCTTGCATTTAGTGTTCCTAGCCTATTGGCTTGGCATTTAGCCTATTTATGCAGTTGACACTGTGACCAGGGAGAATCAGACTGACACCACCAATATCTTTCTTTCAGGGGAGACTGCTGAGCCGTCTTCACATGTCTGTGGCATACAAGGTTTGTCTACACAGGACAAAGAGAAGCAAATTTTGCCCACACTGCAGTGTGGAAAACCACTTTGGGAAGCAAAATTTCACTACTTGAGCGATGTGACAGGGAAGAGTCGTTTTTATCCTGCTTTACAGTGTTGCTGCAGAAGGGCATGTTAGTACAATTATGGAAATCCAGTTATCTTACCACTCTGGCAGCTCTGGTGGTGATGTAGAGACATCCAGGTACTGACAATTTGGGCATCATTTCCACTAAGATTTAAAGAAAGTAAAAGGAAAAGTTCTCCATGCCACAACTAACCCAGGCGTCCTGACTCCACCAATCATTTCCCAGCTTCATAAATTCTAACTCCTTAGATCGTAACAGCAAATGATAACACAATAAAAGATTTTCAACTACTAGGCTAGATTGTGAAATTTTCTATACAGCGTCTGTTGAAAAGGTCTTTTGCTGATTTGACTCTGCAGCATCTACAGATACACAAATGACAATGGAAAAGAGATATTTTGAACATTGATTGGATTTACGAGAAGAAACTGTATGGAACTGTGTAAAGCAATGACAGATGAATCAGAAAAGTATGTCGGGGGGGGGGGGGAAATCTAGATCTGTCTACATTTTAAAGATAAATTTCATATGCAGAAAAAGAAACCAAACCAAAACCCCATCAGAATCCCAGATGAGTTGATTTGTATGATTGGGATGGCAGGACAGAGATAAAAACCATAGAATCCATAGGCTGGAAAAGACCTTTAAGACCATCGAGCCCAACTGTTACCCCAGGAATGTCAAGCCCACCACTAACCCACGTCCCTAAGGGCAAACTGATCTCCCCTCACGGCTGCCCCTTGTGATCTCCAGTCACAGCCACCCCCCCAGTGGCCTGCACTCCATAGCTGCCACTGCTACCCCTCATGGCCATACCTCATCTCCCCTCAAGATATCCCCTCATAGCTGCTCCTCATAGCCCATGGCTGCCCCTTGCTCTCCCCTCATGATCTCCCCCCATGCCCCTCATGGTTGTTCCCCCTTGTCCCTTCACAACCTCCTCTCACCCCTCATGGCTGCCCCTCTCCCCCTCCCACCAACTGATACCCTGACATGCCCCAAGCACTGTCCAGAACCATCAAAAAGGCTGTTTTTTCTCTTTTCTCTGTGTGTTTTATACATTTTATCAAGCACCATCTTCAGTTTACCTCATTTGTTTATCCACAGAAGAAAATTTGCTCCAGAATCATGTTGTGAACCACCCTTACACAGATTGCTCACAAACTGCAACAGTTCTTCTAAGCTAATGACTCACGTGTGAGTGCAGAGAGTTTCACCTGAAGTAGAGAGAAGTTCAAAAACCAACAGGCAAGAAAACTCAATGAGATTTGAGTGGTAAGAAATAAGAATCAAAGAGGAAAACTTCACTGGGCATGGAAGATGAGCTAGAACACAGGGGGTGGGAGAGGATACTTAATGAAGGTATGCAAGAACCTTGTTAAATGCACAGTGATCACAGGAAGCAGGAGATTCTACATAATGCAATAACAGAAAGGAATAAACTCTTCTAATACCACATCCCACTGAAGTCCTTGGCTGGGACACAGGAAAATCTCTATCAAGCAGAGCTGTGCAAGTCCTTATTTTTATCCTCTTGGTGGTGAATGCAATGAATAAGTAAGTAAATGATAGTCTGAGTCGAGCTGAAACACTTTTCTCTATAATGAAATGAAAACTCAACTCCAATATTCATGTTGAGTCAATATGAACAAATTACATTCTATTCCAGTTTGGTCTGGCATTCTTTTTACTGTATGGGTGGAAGGGAGATCTCTTTCAAATGAAAAATGCTTTAACAAGCCAAAGTCATTATTTAAAAGCTTCAATATTAAAAAATGGGTGAAAAATGTGTTTTTCCTTTTTTCTTTTTTTTTCTTTTTT
>NDXB01012283.1:0-11368 GCA_002631895.1 Agapornis roseicollis | reverse complement strand
GCCAGGCACAGAGGTGAGACTGACTGGTCTGTAATTCCCCGGGTCATCCATTTTCTCCTTCTTCAAAATGGAGGTTGTATTTCCCTTTTTCCAGTTGTCAGGAAGTTCACTGCCATGATNAGGTTGTATTTCCCTTTTTCCAGTTGTCAGGAAGTTCACCTGACTGCCATGATCTCTCAAATATGATGGACAGTGGCTTAGCAACTTCATTCGCCAGCTCCTTCAGGATCTGCGGATGGATTTCATCAGGTCCCATGGACTTGTGCACGTTCAGGCTCTTAAACTGGTCTCGGACCAGATCCTCTCCTACAGTGGTCCCAAGGTCTTCATTCTCACAGTCCCTGCATGTGCCTTCCAAGACTTGGGTGGTGTGGTCAGAGCATTTGCCAGTGAAGACCGAGGCAAAGAAGTCATTCAGAACCTCAGGCTTCTCCAAATCCATGGCAGACAATTCTCCTGATAGCTGCCAGAGAGGTCCCATGTTGTCCCTAGTTTGTCTTTTATTTGCAAAGTTACTCATAGTATCCCTTCCTTTTATCTTTTATCCCTAGCTAAGTTTAATTCTAACTGGGCCTTAGCTTCCCTGACATGGTCCCTAGCTTCCCAGACAAAATCCCTGTATTCTTCCTAGGTTGCCTGTACTTGCTTCCACCTTTTATAAGCCTCTTTTTCCCTTTGAATTTTTCTCAGCAGCTCCTTATCCTTCCAGGTAGGTTTCCTAGCCCTTCTGCTGCCTTTCCTTCCTGGTTTTTTTTTGTTTGTTTGTTTTTGGTGGTTTTGTTTGTTTGGGTTTTTTGTTTGTTTGTTTAGTTTTTTGTTCTGGGGTGTGGGTTTTTTTGTTTGTTTTTGTTTTCTTGCCATCCCATATGAGCTTTACATTTTCATATCATTATATATGCAGATGCTATAACTCTTCTGATAGCAGGGGGGTCAGGATATGTACACTTAAGTGTTATTTTCTTTTTCTTTCTGAGCTAGGTTTATATGATCACATATTCCCTATCTGAATTGTAAATCATCATTCATTTGTTTCAATACTTGGCTAGTGACAAATGAACATAATAGGATTTATCTGAAGCATCAGTGAACCACCCCTTTGTGTAAATTCCATTAATCACATTGTCAAGCTGGATAACCACTGGGTCAAATGATAACTTCTAACCTGTAATTATTTTTATCTGTGGATACATGAATAGTCCATAAATATTAATACTTGGGCAGTTTCATTATGCATGCATGAAAATTCTACCTATGTATTAAATGTTAAGTATACATCAGAACAATCGGAATGTGTGTCCTCACAAAATTTAAGTATTAGAAACTGGCATATGCATTTCTTCTTTGCAATAAAGTGAAAAATGATGAAGGCTTTTCAGAAACACTTTTTCCTAGAAATATTAATTGCACAGTTGGGTGTAGAAAAAGTAGGCAATACTCCTATTGAGTTACTCCATTTTAAGATTCAACACCTTCCACTATGGAGCCATTGTTTATTTAAATATTCAAAAGAATTGGTTTTTAATGATTCCATATAATGGGTTACTTTGACCTTTGATTTATCACTGCATATGTTGCCTCTGGAGCATGTATTTGATTGAAGTGGCAGTATGGCAGATCCCCTGAGGCTGAGGCTGAGTCAATGAAATAATTTTCTGAGGTCAATCTAGTGAACAAAAAGCAACTAAATGTAGCAGATGTCTCATAATAAAGATCTGCGTCCCCATTTCCCAGCCTTTCTCAGAAGGGACATAAGGGAACCATTTCTAATTATTTCTACAAGCAAAATGACTGTAACCATGGAATGGTTAGAGTTTGAAAGTACCTTCATGAAGAAGCATACACAGCAGTTCACTGATAATGCACAACACAACAATTAGTTGTCCAGGTGAGACTTTACCTTGACATATGGAAAGTATATTTAGAACCATTATTTATTTCATTGAAAAATATATTTCATAATGATGTAAGATACCTCTTGTGGTAAAATCCCAAGGACTGTTCCTGAGTTGACTGGCTTTGAGGAATATGTTTTTGACTTCCAGAGATCATTTCCAACCTAAACCCCAAACTTACTGAGGCTGCATTCAGTCCCACTGTCCATGTTGCCAATGTGCATTATTTATGCATACAGCTACCCCCCCCCACCCCGACCTCCCCCCAAAAAATGTATTATTTTTATCCAAGGTTGTAAACTCTCCTTTTTTTAATTTTCTGAGTTTCAGCCTGGCTGAAGAGACAGCATTGGCTGGTCTTCTTCCCTGCTAGCTTGCCTTTTGGCATATTGGGACAGGCTGCTTCTCTGCAATTAAAATTTCATTCTTGAAGAATGTCTAGCCTTCCTAGACTCCTTTGCCTTTCAGAACTGCCTCCAACCAGGCTCCTAAGCCAGCAAAAGTCTGGTTTTTTTTTGTTGTTGTAGTTGTTGTTTAAGAATCCATTGGTATGGACCTTATCTTCTCTGAAGTTGCTACATTTCTGGTGAACAGAGAGTAAACAATTTCTAGATGAAGATTAAATAGGTCAACTATGAACAACATTTAGAAAGACAACAGTAGAATATATGAGAGCAAGCTGTATGATTTGAGTCCAGCCTTAATGATACTAGGGAAAATAATTAGAATGCCAACCATCAAAACTGCAGATTAGTGTAAGTGTTTGATTTATTCCTATCAGTAAAACAGCCGCATTGAAAAGGGATCAGCAGTTTGCTTACTCATATTTATACACTTTTACAGTCTGATATAACATCTTTTTCGAGATCCTCAGGACAGTGAGAAGAGCGTGCACCAAACTCACTGCCCTGGACTTCAACAGAGCAGTCTTTGGCCTCTTCAGGAACCTGCTTAGTAAGGTTCCGTGGGATATAGCCCTAGAGGGCAGGGGGGCCCAAGACTGCTGGATGATATTCAAGGATCACCTGCTCCAAGCTCAGGAGTGTTGCATCCCAAGTGGAAGACAGTGCAGCAGGAGGGCCAGGAGACCTCCTTGGATAGATAAGGAGCTGCTGAGAAAAATTCGAAGTTAAAAAGAGGCTTATAAAAGGTGGAAGCAAAGACAGGCGGCCTGGGATGAATACAGGGATGTTGTCCGGGAAGCTAGGAAACACGTAAGGAAAGCGAAGGCCCAGTTAGAATTAAACTTAGCAAGGGATATTAAGAATAACAAGAAGGGATTCTACAGGTAAACTGTGAATAAAATACAGACCAGGGACAACTTAGGCACCCTCCGGAAGCTATCGGGTGAACTGGCTATGCAGGACTTGGAGAAGACTGAGGTTCTGAACGACTGCTTTGCCTCAGTCTTTACTGGCAAAGACTCTGACCACACCACCCAAGTCTTGGAAGTCAGATGCAGGGACTGTGAGAACGAAATTAAGCAATCATCAAGAGACTTTTCAGAAACATACTGTTCTGAATTTGTGGATGCAATTAATTTGCATACCCAAAGCAAATCATCTAGACAGAAAATCACCTAGACAACCTGCTTACTTGAATCTTCTACTCTTCTTTTATTATCTTGAGTTACAGATTTCCACTTTTTTTCCTCTACCTTTATAAGTTTGTTGTGGGGTTATTCTAACAATGTGTTTCAAGAATGTTAAGATAAAATTTTATTATTTTATTATTTTTTAAAAATAGGTATTGATTCTTTCCTTTTCATCTCTATAGTCATCAGCACAGCTGTTTTATTCATTGCTACATACTTTAAATCTCTTCAGAACTGAATCAATAATAACACTTTATAAACAAAGGCAATCAGACCATATCCTAGTTGCTATATACATCTGTAACAAATAGATGATTTTCAAGAAACTGATGATCAAGCAAGCAGTCCAGAAGGCATTCCAATCTGGTAAACAGGTCCTGTTTCTCTAAAGTCCTGAGATTCTTCCCAGAAAATGTAATTGGCTATAATTATGGGCTACAAATTAAATACAAATCCTTTTGTAAACAGTTGGAATCTCTTTACTTTTCACATCAGTAAATATTATCAATAAATATTGGTTACTCTGCAGAATCAGTTACCAAAGCAAAGAACAGGGAATAAACAAGAGAAGTGACATTGAATAAGAAACAAATTTCCCATTTCTTTGCTTCTGAAACTTCTCTTTGCTACTTAGACAGCTCAAACGACATTCAGTTATTTGCTACCCATATGTCTGTGATTTAATTATAATCAAAACTGTCAGGGAGGTATTTTAAATCACAGGGGTTTGTCAATGTTTGCTGGCACAGGCATGGAAATTTTCTATGTTAATCTTTTTCTCTGACTTCAAATTTATATTAATGGCCATCATTCTTCAAGCTGCCTCCCTAAGAAGTGCTGGGGATCATGATTGAAAGAGAAATAAACTATATATTGCCTCCAGCAGTGAGCAGCTGGTGTTTTAACTGTCTAAATACAAACGTAAAATGTACAATTCTAGCTTTATATGACAAGAGCCTTTATGGCTCAAACACTAACAGCACCTAGCTTGTCCAAGTTGACCACAAGTATTGACATGAAGAGATTATTGTAAGGCTAACTGCAGTAGGAAGAAGCTGTCATTAAGTGGAAAAGTGCAAAGAAGTTAAGAAGTTTCAAAAGGCTTTACTGAAACATTTATTTTCTAAAGCAAAGAAAAAAAACACTAACATGTCACTTATCTTTATGCCTATGAACTTTTAAATTTATTTTTTAAATGAACCGATCCCCCCCCCCAAGCCTGTAGTTCCTACCTTAAGACTTGTACTTATGATTAAAAACAAAAATAAACAAAAAACCTCAAAAACCCCAGACAATCCCGCAACAGAATAACCAAAACCAAAGCAAACAAAAAATAAAAACTTCTATTATTGCTGTTGGTGTATGTTTTGTTTCTTTGTTTTTTGTTTTTTCTTTTATATTGGTGCAGGTAATGTCTCTTAAGAGAGACCTCTTTCAACAAAATAGGTGAAATTATAACACTGTCTCACCCTTTACACTTAAATTGTAATGGAACAGCTTTGAACATGTGTGATGATTAACTTCTTAGACGTTGCAAAATAAAAAGATTAAAGTGGGAAAAGCTAGAAAGAGTGAAATGTACATTGTTCTCAGAATTTGAGTTGTATTGCAGTTGTTTCTTAATCATTAGAATTATGCTGTCCCACTTAAATATTGGTTCAATTTTTTGTTAATTATGACCATTCTCCTGAATGAAGATTCTCTTGTGCTGACTTTTAGAAATACATGGTTTTCCACAGTTAAAACCAAACCTTTTTATGGTTATTTCCCAATAGCAAAAAGCAAATGGACAGGCTAATTGGTAAATCTACTGGTCTGGTGATAAATCACAATAATTATTTCCAAAATACTGTTAACAGGTTGAGAACAATAACACAGAAAAGAACTTCAAAGAGAATCAAGAAAAAAATATGGAATACATGTCAAAAGGAATGAAACCTTTGTTTTTTCTGTGACATGCCTTAGTTGATATGCTTTAGTTTTTACATCCATCCACATGGGTAGAAATAATGTTGTTTTTTCATGTTACATTTTCAATTTCATAAAAAGAGCTACACTAATTGCTTCTGGAAGGCATGCTAAGGCACATGAAAAACAACAAGGTGCTTGGTGGCAGCCAGCGTGACTTCACTAGGGGGATGTCCTGGCTAACCGATTTGATGGCCTTCTATGATGGGGCTACAGAACTGATGGACAGGGGTAGAGCAGTTGACGTCATCTACCTGGACATGTGCAAAGCATTAGACACTGTCTCACACAAGACATCCTTGTCTCTAAATTGGAGAGACATCAATTTGATAGATGGACCACTCGGTGGATAAAGAACTGGCTGGATGGCCACACGCAAAGAGTTGTGGTCAATGGCTCAGTGTCCGGCTGGAGGCCAGTGACAAGTGGTGTCCCTCAGGGATCGGTGTTGGGACCGGTCTTGTTCAACATCTTTGTCGCTGACATGGACAGTGGGATTGAGTGCACCCCCAGCAAGTTTGCCGATGACACCAAGCTGTGTGGTTTGGTAGATACGCTGGAGGGAAGGAATACTATCCATAAAGACCTTGAAACACGTTTGTGAGGTGGGCTGATGTCAACCTTATGAAGTTTAAGCATGACAAGTGCAGGGTCCTACATGTGGGTCGGAGCAATCCCAGGCACAGCTACAGGTTGGGCAAAGAGGAGATTCAGAGCAGGCCTGCGGAGAAGGACTTTGGGGTGTTGGTCGATGAGAAAATGAACATGAGCTGGATTCAGTGTGCGCTTGCAGGGCAGAAAGCCAACCGTGTCCTGGGCTGCATCAAAAGGAGCATGACCAGCAGGTCGAAGGAGGTGATCCTGGTCCTCTACTTCGCTCTCGTGAGACCTCACCTGGAGTATGCAGTTCTGGNCTCTACTTCGCTCTCGTGAGACCTCACCTGGAGTATTGTGTGCAGTTCTGGTGTCCTCCACATAAAAAGGACATGGAGCTGTTGGAACAAGTCCAGAGCAGGGCTACGAGGATGATCAGGGGACTGGAGCATCTCCCATACGAAGACAGGCTGGGGAAGTTGGAGCTGTTGAGCCTAGGGAAGAGAAGGCTGCATGGAGACCTCTTAGCAGCCTTGCAATATCTGAAGGGAGGCCATAGGGATGCTGGGGAGGGACTCTTCATTAGGGATTGTAGTGACAGGACAAGGGGTAATGGGTTCACACTTGAACAGGGGAAGTTTAGATTGGATATAAAGAAGAAATTCTTTCCTGTTAGGGTGGTGAGATGCTGGAATAGGTTGTCCAGGGAAGTTGTGAATGCTCCATCCCTGTCAGTGTTCAAGGCCAGGTTAGATGAAGCCTTGGCGGACATGGTTTGATTGTGAGGTGTCCCTGCTTATGGCAGGGGGATTGGAACTAGATGATCTTAAGGCCCTTTCCAACCTAACTATTCTATGATTCTAACTTGGATCAAATTTAAATCATGATTGCTCAGTGAAGTAAGTTAAAGGAGGTTAGACAACTTCAAATATTATGTAAGGCTTATGAAAAAAAAGCTATTATTAAATTGTTATTTACTGAAAATATCTGAATCAGTGAATTATCAATGCTTCTCACTTCCATCTTTGTTAAGAAAGATAGAGTTTAAAGTCCTAAAGTTCAATCAGTCAATCAGACCTCTTGTCCTGATTCTCAGAGATACTTCATTTCCTTCTGTGTTCACCAGAATTTCTGCATTGAGACAATACCTGCAAGGCCTCCAGTTAAAAGGACTGGAATTTAGTTATACTGCAGAATCTTTGTTCTTCACTGTGGGCAAAACTTAATTTAACTGTGTCCCCTAGCTATAAGTAAGAATGGAGAAAATTGTTTGTCATGGTTTAAGTGCAGTCAATAACCCACGCAGCACATTCGCTCATTCACTTCCCCCCCTTCTCAACCCGTCCCCGAGGGACAGGGAGGAAAACTGAAAGTATGTAACTCCCATGCGTTGAGATAAGAACAATCCAGTAACTAAGGTATAACACAAATCACTACTGCTACCACCAATAATAATAATGATAACGGAAATAACAAGGAAGAGAATACAATACCACCCCTTCAATACTCAGCCTGACCAAGCAGTGCACTAGCCCTTCCGGGTAACTCTCAGTTACATGCTGGGCATGACATGCTGTGGTATGGAATACCTCTTTGGCTAGTTTGGATCAGGTGTCCTTTCTCTGCTTTCCCCTGGCTTCCCCTCCTCCCTGGCAGAGCATGAGACTCAGAAAGTCCTTGGTCAGACTAAACATTACTGAGCAGTAACTAAAAACATCGGTTTTATCAGCGCTGTTCCCAGGCTGAAAGTCAAAACCACAGCACTGTGCCAGCTACTAAGGAGAAAAATGACTGCTGCTGCTGAACCCAGGACACCATTCATTTTATATTTAACTGCTGTTTATAAGAAGTGTGACCTTTGCTAATGCATTTCCAAAGAAACATAATCCTATACTGAATAGGCCAATGGAATAGTCATGGCGTTATGTTAGCATTCCAATACCTGGTTAAAGTATGTATGTTTGAACTAATGAATGGATGTATATGGGAGTAGATCTATTATGGCCCAATCACAGAATCATTTAGGATGGAAAAGACCATTAAGGCTGTCGAGCTCAGGACTATGAAGCCTACCACTAAAACATGTCACAAAGGGCAAACTGATCTCCTCTCATGGCTGCTTCTCATGATATCCATCATGATCACCCCTCATCTGCCCCCTTGTAGTGGCCCACACTATATGGATGCTGCTCCTACTCTTTATGACCACCCGTCAGCCCATGGCTGCCCCTGCTCTCCCCTCATGATCTCCCCTCACCTCTCATGGCCACCCCTTCTGTCCCCTCACAATCTCACATGGAACCTCCTATGCTCCAGTTTACACCCATTGCCCCTTGTCCTATCACTGGACATCACTGAAAAGAACCTAGCTCCATCATCCTGACACGCACCCTTTACGTATTTGTAAACATTGATGAGGTCACCCCTCAGTCTCCTCCAAGCTAAAGAGACCCAGCTCCCTCAGCCTCTCCTCATAAGGGAGATGTTCCACTTCCTTAATCATCTCTGTGGCTCTACACTGGACTCTTTCAAGCAATTCCCTGTCCTTCGTGAACTGAGGGGCCCAGAACTGGATGCTATATTCTAGATGCGGCCTCACCAAGGCAGAGTAGAGAACCTCTCTTGACCAACTAACCATACCCTTTCTAATGCACCCTAGGATGCCATTGGCCTTCTTGGCCACAAGGGCACATTGCTGGCTCATGGTCATCCTCCCATCCGACCCCCACCCCAGGTCCCTTTCCCCTTCACTACTTTCCAGCAGGTCAACCCCCAACCTGTACTGGTCCATGGGGTTGTTCTTCCCCAGATGCAAGACTCTACACTTGCCCTTGTTGAATTTCGTCAAGTTTCTCCCCACCCAACTCTTCAGCCTGTCCAGGTCTCTCTGAATGGCAACACAGCCTTTTGGTGTGTCAGCCACTCCTCCCAGTTTAGTATCATCAGTGAACTTGCTGAGGGTACACTCAATTCCCTCATCCAGGTTGTTGATGAAAATATTGAACAGCACTGGTCCCAGCACTGACCCCTGAGGGACTCCACTGGTCACAGACCTCCAGCTAGATTCTGCCCCACTGACCACAACTCTCTGCCTTCTTCCTTTCAACCAGTTATTGATCTACCTCAGTACCTGATTATCAAGCCCACACTTTCCTAGCTTATCTAGGAGGATGCTGTGGGAGACAGTATGACTCCTCATGACTGCCCCACATCTACCACTCATGATCTCCCCTTATGTCTGCCCCTATTCTGCCCTCAAGATCACCCCTGAAGTCTCATGGCTCTTCCTCCATTCCCCTCACAATTTCCCCTTGCACCTCATGACCGTTCCACCTCACCCTCAAGATCTCATCTCACCACTGCCCCTGCTCTTCCTTCATGGCCACCTCTTCTGTCCTCTCACAATCTCCCCTTTGGACTGCCCACTTTGCCCCTCCTGATTTTCTGTCATGGCCGGCCCTGCTCTCCCAGCATAAAAAAACAGATGACAGAATAGTCACAGAAACTCAGAAGAATGAAGCATTTTAATTTGACAGATTTATTTTATTCAGGTGCTTGGCCTCATTTTATTTTCATTATTTGATATTACCTAATGTTCATTAAAACAGGACCTGTTCATCACAGTCAAGGAAATCATTGGTGGATAATGTTAAACTTCAGAAAGATCAGGACATCCAGAACTCTGAGCATCCTCAATCTAATATCTTTTGTTTGAACTGAAGTCATCTGAGTAAGAAAAGTTCAAAATAATTTTCAGAACTAGTTGCGCAAGGGTAAAGGAGACTTAAGCTCAGTCTTTAAGCTATGCATAAAAATGCACTCAGATTGAGGCTTTTTATTTATGCCTCCCAGAAAATAGTATACCATCTGCACAAAACATCTGGACAGAGGGGCAACTGGTGCTTTGCATTCTACAAAACTATTTCTTTAGAAACTGGACAAGTCACTAAGTATCATCTAATTGCAGAGCTGCTGCTGTAAAATGCCCATGAATGCAAAATAGTATGAACACTGACATGTAGGAGGCAGATGGTACCACACAATCTTGCAACATTAAAAGCAGCTTGTAATCTTTTGAAAAAAAAATATTTCTAATTCTAAGAAAACTATGAAACAGTTGTAATGCATCCTTTCCGTCTGTCTTACATACTAGGTTCTACTTATGCATTTAGGAATGTGATTGACACTTGTAATTCTTTCATCAGGAGAAACTCATACAATAAAGTGTGTTAATATTTGAAATAATACACATTTTAATACAAATACAATTTCTGCTGTCATATGTCATTTTAGGGCTGCTGGGGAGGGACTCTTCATTAGGGACTGTAGTGACAGGACAAGGGGTAACGGGATCAAACTTAAACAGGGAAGGTTTAGATTGGATATAAGTAGGAAATTCTTTTCTGTTACAGTGGTGAGGCACTAGAATGGTTTGCCCAAAGAAGTTGTGAGTGCTCCATCCCTGGCAGTGTTCAAGGCCAGGTTGGATGAAGCTTTGGGTGACAGACATGGTTTAGTGTGAGGTGTCCCTGCTTATGGCAGGGGGGTTGGAACTAGATGATCTTAAGGTCCTTTCCAACCCTGACTATTCTATGATTCTATGATTATATGTTAATTTTACATTTGAGAAGGTGAGGTAGGAGGAATATGCCTCCGTGTTTTGCAGCTGCATCATACACTTTAAAATACTCACATCAGCCAGAAGACAATGTATTCCTTGTAGAGAAACAAGCAGAAAATTCCAAGGTACAGTACAGTTAGGCATGGCCTTTATTCCAGAGGCTCAGATACTTTTAAAATAAATTTCACCCAAGTAAGTAAAATGTTTTGAGGCTGTAAACTCTGAGCTTGACCATAATTCAGAGAAGGCCTGTGTGAGTTTACTATTCAGATAACACCTCTTCAATAATTTCATGTTTAAATAGTGACCGGAGTGGGTAAATGGGGATTTGGCAGTTGGTGTGTGCAAAGGAGCACCCAGGAGGCTCTGGACCATCATGAGTTTGTGTGGGGTGTTATGGAGGCAGACTCCCACAGCAGTTTAAGTTGGAAGCTTGTGACTTCCAGCAACAGGAAGGGTATTTCTGGATTTGCAAGTGGCACTGACAAGGTATAGAACTGTAGTAGGTATAAAAAACAAAACTCTGCCCAGGAGGCTTCTAGATCAGCTGTGCTTGATTTGTGGGCAGGAAGCAATGGCACCAGGCAAAGGTAACAGGTTATTGCTGAAGTTTGCTGTATTTTGAGAGACTGCCAAGCCACCCTGTCCTGGGTTCAGCAGTTGCAGTCAGTTTTTCTTCTCTTTAGTAGCTGGTGTTTT